>VWZF01006506.1:27851-180908 GCA_013396755.1 Sclerurus mexicanus | reverse complement strand
TGTGTGTGTGTGTGTGTGTGTGTGTGTGTGTATCCCGATGCCGTGGACAGGGTTGGACCTTAAAAATGTTTAAAAAGTGGGGTTTTTGAACAGGGAGGGCGTGCTCTTGGAAACTCTGTGACCTGAGCACCCAACATGTGTTGTAATTAAATTTTCCTGCTTCTATTATTTTCTTTGTTTTGCGGATTTTTGCCATCATTCTAAATTTAATATAAGATTTTTCTCACAGCCCTGAGGATTATGCCTTAGTATTAAGCATTGTATGATGATAACATGGTTTAAAACCACGACATGGCATCCCCTCCCTTCAAATATTATAACGAAGCATTGTACATCTAAAACAGGAATAACGTGTTCTATGACACGGTGGGATTCCTCATTAGAGCCTAATTCAGCTGTTCACACCTAGGTCAAAAGCAGCTGTAAATACAAGGTATAATACAGTTCAGGAGTTAGGAAGCAGAGTGGTGACTACGGAATGGAGATATAGCAGGAAACTTTTTTCACATTTTTATAACTGAAACTAAGGAAATTCAATGCAAAAAGGCATACTTATGTTAACTTAATACTGTTTAACACACAATACTAAAGTTATTCTACTGATGGCAAGTAAACTTGATGTACATATATTTCCCTTAAAATATTAACATGTGAATACATGTATGGATACATATTTTGTGATGTTAATGTAATAGACAGTAGTTATTTCCTTTGAATTTTAGCCCTTTAAAACCTGCATCTTCATAACCTCCCGCAGGGACAATTGTGTAGCAGCTAACCAGGAAAAAAAAGCTGTTATCAGATTGATGTTTTCTCAGTCATGGAGATTTTAAATCCATGTTTTTAAGCTGCATGGAATTAAATCTGTCCAGATCAAGAACTACTGCATGTGTTGTATGTTTTGGGAAACAGTAACAAAACCAAGACAAAATGTCATTTAGTACTTCACCAACTACTGATTTAGCATGCTACAAAACTTGATGTTTTGCATTGTTTAAATTTAAATGAATGATTTGGAGTAAAAACAAAAAAGAGATGGGAGAAGATCCATCAAGCTGCAAAAAAAAAACTTTGCCTTTTTTCTAACTGTGACATCCATGATCTCTACAGATAGTGATGTGATGATATGAAGACTGGAAAAGAAGAATAAAAATGTCAGGAAGAAATATTCCAAGTTGTAAATAAGTCTTGGCACAGTTAAATGAGAAAATTATGATGCATGGAAAACACTCCACAGAATATGAATACCATGTGTTAAGTTACAGCATTAAATGCTAACAAAAACATGTAGCATTGCAAAATGATTCATAAATTCTTGGCTATATGATAATTATGTTGCTACTGTAAAAAATGACAGACTAATGTCAGCTTAACAGAAAAGCTATGTCAAAGCAAAGTTTTCCTTCATTTAGAGACACAGAATATTAAAAAAGTGGGAAGAAAAAGAACATTAAATGCATCCCTCTTGGTCATACAAGCTTTTACAGCACTGTCATATCACAATGTTTTTTATGTCTTTCACTCCAGTGACTCAGAGATGACAATCACTCCTACAGCAGACTCGATAATCCTCTGCTCTCCCAGTGTTTGAGCTCTTCATACTAAATCTTTAGGTGGTAAAATTTTCATGCCTCTTCAGGTGGTGCTGTCAGTCATTTCCCAGACCTGAAGGCTCCCACGTTTAAATGTGCATGCACTCTACTCTTATATATCACACAAACGCTCCACATACAGAAACAGTCATTGTGGATCATTAGAAGTGGATTTGCAGAGTGGCGCAGCTGGTGCCAAGGACTTGATGACCACAGAGAGTTAACATGGAGTGTTTTCACTTCCGACCAGCCCTCATCTGGCTCTAAGGATCCAACTACACATCTGCAGCTAGAGTGTCCTAGGTGAGCTCCCCAACACCTATTACTCCACTGTTTCAGCTGCAGTGAATACAGTTTCAACACCCTAAGACCACTCCATCACATGACTCCATGTAAGTGTGGAAAAGCAGAAGACTTACCTTAAAAATATACTTTTAATAGAAGCCAAAAGGCAAAGGACACCTGAATCTGCTAGAGAACATAGGTGTGTAGTGTTTACATTGAAAATTGTTTTTTTTCTTTTTTTTCTTTTTTTTTAAGAAATTGTATCATTTATAGAAGTATATGATCGCCTTCCTATCCATGTAGTAAGAGAGCAGAGAGTACTGGCTTTTCAACAGTCCACCAATAGCTTTTTGGACTATTTGTTTAAAGTTGGTCCAAAAAAGCTATCACCAGCTAACAACAAGCCTTTCATTACAGATATAAGCTTCACAGCTTTTCCACAAAGACAGTTTCTATTAAAGTATTTCCAGTAAAAGTACCTATTGATAGTCATTATTCAGTAAGTAAAACACACAATAGTTCCAACTACTGCACTGAAAAAGTCTTGGCCTCAGTATTTCACAATCAAAAGAAATTTATCACCTTGTTGTTCTTGACAGAAAGACTAATTAATATTAAATCTTTTGAATTTCTCTGTATAAAGCTGGCATCTGAGAGTCTAGTATGGTATCAGTGTGCTTTAAAATAAGTATATAATAGAGATTAGTACCTCTTGTGTAATACTGTGTGCATTGCATTCTGTTACATTTATTATACAAATTGAAATGAATAACAATATGCAGTTTAACATCCCATGAATATTTTTTAGCATTCTCCAATAGTAGTTAATATGCTAACCAACTTCACTGAAAGGCATACAGATGTGGAAGGAGTCTATCTAGGGACTTTAATTATCACCTTGTCAAATTCAAATTATTATCTTGCGAGTTCATTTGCATAAAGTATCCCCTTTGCTGTTGGATGATTTAACATGTGTCTGCTTTTTCTTATCTTGGTAGTATCTATCTGGAGGCTTTAAACCTTTCAAAGTAGGCCAGCTCTTTGTCAGATCATGATGTTTACCGTAACTGATTTTGTCAAATACATTTTTGCAGATACTCAATTTTGCCAAAGATGGTTCTGTAAAATGTGGAGAGGAACTGGCACACACCACCAATAATGTTACATAAATCAGACTAATACTTCAATTATTTCTAAACAGGATTAACTTACAGTGAAGAATCAAAGAGCCTGGGGAATGATTTACCTGACAAAATTCTGGAGATAATCATTTCTAGCTGGTAAATCATTTTGGATTTCAAGAAGCCTGGAGTAATTCCAGCTGTAAGAATTGGGTGGACATTATTTTCTATGCTAGCCTGGATCACATGATAGGGAAAAAATATTCTATGAATATTAATGTCGGTGTTCCTTTAACATATTTACAGGCAACACAACAGCCATGAAAATAAGAGAAGACAGAGGAAAAATGTCTCATTAGATAAGACTTACATCCTGCACAACTGAAAGTTTATAATGTTTTTGGGGTTTTTTTTAAAATTTGTGAAAGATTGAATGCAGGGTAAGTGTAAGTATGATGTCTTTGACGATGGATGTCTTTGTGAGGGTGGTGAGAAACTGGAACAGGTTATCCAAAGAAATTGTGGATGACTCATCACTGGAAAATTTCAAGGCCAAGGTTCAAAAAAATAAAAGCAAAAACATAAATGTGAATCTGAAAAACAAGAGAAAGAGAAAGACAACTAACTGATTGTAAATACATCCATGTATAGTCTCAAAAAAAGGCATGAACAGTTTCTTGTTCAAGGACCACACTACTCCCTTGTTTCAGTTTGATTTTTATCCTTTCTTGCAGTTACACTACATTGGAAGAGGACTCTAATGTATTTAGCAGAATAACTTGCACGTCTAAATAGATACATAATTTGGATAAATATTAGAAAGAAAAGGTGCTTATTTCTTAGCAAAAACAAAAGTGATGTTAAGTGCCATAGAGCAAAATGCTAGTAGAAAGAAAATTTGAAGTGATTGTGGCAATTGCATTTCAAACTTCTGTGTGAATAAAACTCCAGATTAGGACATAAGAAGGAAAACATTCATAACTTGAGATTAAATTATGGTTTTAACATTAGTACATCACTGTAATGATTAAAGTTTCAGAGGCATAATGTTGTATATGATTTGACATTATCTCACTACATTTGCCACCCACACTTCACTTTAGCTCTAAAATAGAACTGAGGGACATGTTATTTCTCATGGTACCACTCCTTCGTGCTATGGTCAAAAAGTTCTCTCTTACAGGGTGACTTTAGAAGAATCACATTCAGGAACAGAATATGTCCTCTTACAGCACTGTGAAAGCCATAACATCAGCTCCAAGTACAGATTTCAACAGGCTTTGAACTCTTTGTAATGTAGCCATCTTTGCCAAGCATACAAGTGCTCATTTTGCAAAAATAATTTCCCTGACATTTGATATAATGTAATGGATACAGAGTGTGATAAACCGTGGCTAAACATGGATAATTATCCTCAAAATATATACCATACTGAAGAATGCCTATGAACCAACAACATAATTCAGCTGCAGGGATCATACTGCAATGAATACACTGTAGTGGGAAATGCAGCTGTTCACATCATAGTATCTGACAGAGAAATAAATGTACAGTCAAAACAGATTTTGCATCTTTGATCTCAAGGCAAACACCTATTTAAAGTCAGGGTGTTCATGACTGAAAGAGGAGGGACAGTTAACATAGTTGACAGTGTGGTCACCCAATTATTTCATGCAAAATTCACAGGAAAATAATGCTGGAAAACCTACTTAATTTAGTGCCAAAAATTACTGCATCTTCAAAAAGAATTTAATTTGTCATTCTAGCAATTTGAGCAGTACCCCATTTAGTTCCTTTGTTTGAAATATAAAATGACTTTTAAATATTCTTTACTAAATTATTATTTTCAATGAACACAACAGGTTACTGCCACAGGACAGAATGACTACACTGTGTGGACTCTCCGTCAGGCCATTTCCTTTACTTCTTGCACAGGTAGTATTTCTTCATATCTATTGTATCCTGTAGTTTGGGATAAAAAGAAAGGCATTCTAGACAAACGAATCCAGACTGTCTTGGTTTTGGATATAATCAACATGATGTTTGAAAGAAAAGAATTATTTTAGCTGTAATATTTATTATAAGGTACAATAACTTTTACAGCAAGATCAGAAAGGGAAATGTTACATATATTAATCAATTGTGAATGCATGCATAAGTGCCTATTTTTGAAATGCTGTGGCAAACAGTATTTTTAGGGGATACACTGGAGACACACGAGTACAATACTTAATCTATACTGTAACTACCCATAAGGAAAAATTTTGACTCCCATTTCCCTCTCTCTTCGGTGTGAAAGGGGGGACCATTGATTTCTGCCAACTGACAGAATTTTTTTCCTGCAAGGGGAATATAGATCTGAACATGTTCAGGTGGATTTTCCAAAATTATACCTTTTTAATTAATTTTCCCTTCCCAGAATATTGGAAGCAAGGGAGCAGGAACAAAAAATGCGTAAAGCTTCATTTAAAAAAAAAATCAAATCTCTTGTGTTTCCCAGGAGCTATTCTGCCCACTGATATTCTGTGGGGGGGTTTGTTTTGCTTGCTTCATATCATTTATGCTAAATTTGTTCAGTAGAACTGCTTAGTCTGGGTTTGTTGATAAGGAGACTGATTAAGTGCAATAAAAACCTAATTTGTTATTGTCATTTCACAGCAATAGGCCTCTATTTTTTCCCCTCTCTTAAGCAAGCAAAACAAACCAATAAACAAACAACACCCACCCCACACCTACCCACCCCACACCCAGCTAGATAAAGAGGATTGGAAAGAAACACAAAGGGAAAATGAGGACCGTGAAGCAGACATCATTATTTTGAAAGGAAGTGCTGAAGTCCAGACTTCAGCTCTGTTGCTAAATATTATTACCACCACCCAATGGGGTAAGAAGTCCTTTCTAAAATTAAGTTGAAAGAGTTCTTCCCTCTCATCATCATCTTTCCAGAATCCTTAGCATTATTCAAATTTTGGATTGCACATTTGGAATTTCTCAGTGTGAATGTGCATTAGATGAAGTGACCTGGCCTCTTCAGCGCCTCTCCCTCTCTGCTCCCCCTGCCAAATACTGTAACGCCCCAATCCCAAAGTCACAAGTTTAACTGGAGTATTACTTTAAAAATATACAAGACTCCAAAACCTTTGCCCAGCGAAATTTTACAGAGCCTCTGGTTCTTAATACCTTGAGATAGCCTAAAGAGAGAAATGCTCAACACGTTTTCTGAGGAGACACTTCTAACGTTAGGAGTAAATAAGAATTTTGGCAAATACAACCAAGTATTCCACAAAGCATCAACACAGCACACGCCAACACACAGTAATTAGCTGAATCCAACCCACTAGTTTTAAGTTACCCAAGATACTACCTAAGGAAAGAGTAAAGAAAGAGAGATTAAAAGAGCAAAGAAAGAGATTAAGAGAAGAAATAGGAGTAAAGACAGAGAGAAAAGAGAAAAAGGAGTAAAGAAAGAAATTAGAATAAAATAAAAAGTAGCTACTGCCAAGATTCCTACATAGTGACGACAGATTTGGAGAAGAAAGATGACCTCACANCTTGAGATAGCCTAAAGAGAGAAATGCTCAACACGTTTTCTGAGGAGACACTTCTAACGTTAGGAGTAAATAAGAATTTTGGCAAATACAACCAAGTATTCCACAAAGCATCAACACAGCACACGCCAACACACAGTAATTAGCTGAATCCAACCCACTAGTTTTAAGTTACCCAAGATACTACATAAGGAAAGAGTAAAGAAAGAGAGATTAAAAGAGCAAAGAAAGAGATTAAGAGAAGAAATAGGAGTAAAGACAGAGAGAAAAGAGAAAAAGGAGTAAAGAAAGAAATTAGAATAAAATAAAAAGTAGCTACTGCCAAGATTCCTACATAGTGACGACAGATTTGGAGAAGAAAGATGACCTCACATGCTGCTGTATTTATGTACTTTGGCCCCCTGTGGCTGCCCCTCCGGGCAGGACCTCTGGCAGTGACCACTCAGTGTCTCCCAGGTAGGAGTGAGGGGTGGTGCAGCCAATCAGAGGCTGAGTCGGGGATTCCAGAGGGCATTTTGACTGACAGCTGATCCATGCAGGCTCTGTAAGCCCTGCCTTCTGAGTTCCAGGGCTGCAGCCCTGTTGGTCCTCAGGTGTGTTTGGCAGAAGAGCGTAGGTATCCATATTCATTAATTTTACATCTGTATCTTAGAGACTATTTTCAAATATACATTTTTCATCAATGATATTTTCTCCATTCCTTACTGAAGAATTGGGAGCCCTTCCCTCAGTTATAGTAAAATAAATATGCTGTATCTGTTCTGCAGAAAGTCTACTGAGAATTTTTTTCCATCAGATAAATTTTGGTCATTGCAAGAGAAATGCATTGTGAATTGAAGATTTTTTTTTCCTGTGCATTTGGGGCTTTATATAGTAAGGGTTTGTTAGGAAGAATGAAGCAATTAATCAAGCAAAGATAATTTTATGAATATAATGTATCTACAAATAGGAGGGTTTTTTTGAGGGGCGTGGTGTTTCCCACTAAATTCTTTCTCTACCTTCTCTAAATGAGTTAGGTTGAGGTTGAGATTTTGGAAAAGCCCATTTTTCTTAACACTGAAAAACGTACATACTGATTTCGCGCCTTCTTCCATGTGTAACTTTTTTTTTTTTTATAAAAAGAGATAACTTTGCTAATTCTGGTAGTTTTAAATGTTACCCTCCCTCACTGTAAAGAAAGAAGAAAGAGGCTTAAAAAGATATTCAACTATTTTCAAACATTGGTATTATTTAGAAAGTTAGTTTGAGTGACCTTTATAACTCACATAACTGGATTTTACTTCTTTTTTTATTCATTCCAATAATATATCCTTTGAGAATTTTTACCTTCAAATTAATAAAAATAAAACTATTGTCAACATTAGTGCTCTTTCAAACCAGCATGCAATCCTCTTTTACTACATACAGAGTAGTGTATAGAGTACCACTCTTTGAAAAAATGTAATAATCAAAGACCATGAACAAAAAAATAATCAATGTGAGAAACTGGCAGATAGTGACACCAAAAGGTTGTTTTTATGATAAAAGTTCTGGTACTTTAAACTTCAAGTGTATAAACTAGTAATCAATCAATATGTTTTTAATTGACTAGATAGGTGAGCTTAAGAAAGCCTGCTGAGTAAAGATGTTAGGCAGAGTAAGAATTTAAAAAATCAATTGCAAAGGAAGAAGAAAACCAAACTCTTTCTTGTAGAGCAAAGACCAAATCTGTTTATAGTGGAATTAGGTGACAATATTAGAATGGACAATTAAAAAAAATGCTATCATGAACACTCCAAGTGGTGATAAAATAAAAGACGTTGTCAGAAATGTTTAGAATCCCATGCTATCATTGTAAAATATATTTCTCTTTTTAATCAATATTTTAGTCAAATAAAAATCAGATAAAGCTGAGAAAAATGCAGAATCACTTGGAAGTTCATGGAAGTTCTGCATTCAACACATATGACAGAACTGAAACATACTATTGCCTCTCTTACAGAAATACTATGGTCTCTGCAAAAGATGTCGCTTTCCCTAACAGTGATATCCTGTGTGCAGTTCAGAAGTATATTTGCTTTGGCATCTTGAAGATGAAGGAGAAGCATAGGTACTTGTGGCTACTTGCATCCACTGAATGCTTATAATCAGTGTAAACTGAAGTGAACATACACTAATAAATTAAAAACTAGGAAGCATATATTAACTCTGTCCTACAATACTTGCTTCTATTGTGTCTCATTTTGTCGTATAAGTTACACCTACCCAGTCATCAAAGCCTGTATAAAGTTCCCCACTGGCCACCATTTTACCTTCCTAGTATAAGATACTAATTTCTAGGTTGAAGTGTTGAGGTAAGTGTCATATGCTGAGAGAGCCCTGAGGAAATGTTAGAAACTCTTAACTTACTTTCTGGCTGCCTCTGGGTTTGCATGCTGACCTCCCCAGGGCAGCAGGACAGGGTGGTGATGGGAGAGTAGTGCAGTGGGGCAGGTACCCAGGGCACACCAACTCCATTTGACAGCATTCACTGCCTCAGTCAAGGGCACTCCAGGGCACATCGACAGTCCAAGCTGAATCTGTCCCTCTCTTCTCCTGCTGATACTGGTCCTGAAACACAAGAAAAAGCTAAGAAAATAAAGGAAAAGAGAAGGGGGAGTGGGAAAGGGAGAGGGTAGGCAAGCTCTGCTTTACTGCTCATTCATTCCTCTGCATTCAATCACTCAGAGGCAGTAACTAGCTCAGCCCCAGGCTCCCCTTACATGCACAAAAGAAAAGAAATCCCATTCAGAAGGAGACCGTGAGTTATTGATCTCATGCTGAATGTTATGTTCGGTTCAGCAGCACTGTCAACTCCCTCACACAGAAAGCTTATGTTTCCCACCAGCTCTGTTGAATGATACTCAGTTTTTTTGAAAATGAAGTGTTGGGGACTAGGGGTCAAGGGCAGAGACATCTCAGCTTTCATCCCAGGGTTTCAGGACACATTCTGGGTCATGATGAAGGGTAAGCCTGCCAGGCATTAATTGTAAAAGTTTTGTGGATCTTGTTCACCAGAGGGGCAGGCAATTCATGGTTCCTTTACTTCCTAATTCAGATATTAGAAAATGAGTCATAAAGCCATCATTTGTTAATGTACATTAGATTTATTTTGCCTATTCAAATTAAATAACAAATTTTTTTGCTGACACGCTTTATAGTTCATTTATTTAGCTTAATGTTCTCATTTGCAGAAATATGTAGAAATTTGGTTTTAATCAATGAAGACATTAAAGTGAAAACTTAAATTAAAAATTTACTTCTTATAACCTGTTTCACTCTCATCCTTCTTTTACAAGAACTACACATCGCATTACCCCATGTGTTGACACTCTGTAGTCTATACAACTACTTGAGAGAAAGAAAGAGGGATTTTTAAGTTATTGTTACCACAAAGCAAACCCAAAACATTCAATGCATATCAAGTCCATATTAACTTCTTGCTTAAAATGAAATGGAATATTTCGTAATCTTGTCTTTATGAGTGTTCTACATGCCAGAAGTCTAATTGTGGCATGAGGCTGATTTCTTACGTTAATTTCTCTCTTCCCCCCCCTCCAAAATATTCTTTCTTAGAGGTCTTACAGTTAGTTAGTTAGTTAGTTAGTTAGTCAGCTAGGTAGAAGTTTTGATCTCTTTGAAGGTAGGAAGGCTCCACTGAGGGATCTGTACAGGCTGGATCAATATGCCCAGGCCAATGATATGAAGTTCAGCAAGGCAGAGTGTTGGGTTCTGCACTTGCATTACAGCAACCACATGGAGCACTACAGACTTGGGGCACAGTGGCTCAAAAGCTGCCCACGGGTACTGGTCAACATTCCAAGAGTATGCCCCAGCTACCAAGAAAGTCAGTGGCATCCTGGCTTGTATCAGAAATAGTGTGATCAACCTATCACTAGTGCAGTGATCATCCCCCTATACTCAACACTGGTGAGGCCACACCTTGATTTCTGTGTCCAGTTTTGTGCCCCTTACTACAAAACAGACATTGAGACTGGAGTGTGTCCAGAGAAGGGCAACAAAGCTGGTGAAAGGTCTGGAGCACAAGTCCTGTGAGGAGCACCTTAGGGAGCTGGGGTTGTTTAGCCTGGAGAAAAGGAGGCTCAGCGGGGAATTAATCACTCTCTACAACCACCTGAAAGGAGGTTGTACTGAGCTGGGGGTCAGTCTCTTCTCCCAAATAGCAAGCGACAGGACAAGAGGAAATGACCTGAAGTGATACCAGGGGAGGTTTAGATTGGATATTAGGAAAAAATTCTTCATGGGAGAAGTCATTGGAACAGGCTGCCAGAGAAGTGATGATCACCATCTCTGGAAAAATTAAAAAAATATCTAGATGTCACATGTAGGGACATGGTTTAGTGGTGAACTTAGCAACAGTTGGCCTCAGTGATTTTAGAGGTCTTTTCCAACCTAAATGATTCTATTATTCTATGATTAAATGAACAACTGAGTAGGCATCTAAAAGAATGAAGAGCTGGATTAATAAAGACAATTCAGGGGAATAAAATTAATTCACAAAAAATCAAAGTAAGAAACACAATGAAAGCAGGAATGCATATTTAATGGGACCCCAGAGCTGAGTCACAGAAAGCTTCCTACATTCTTACTCTCTTTACTTCAATGCAAATTCATTTTTCCTGTCATACTGTCATTCCACAGTCATGTTCACATAGCTACACTCTCCTAAAATATAATTTTAGAAATGAGACATATAATTTCATCAACTTAAAAATTAAAAGTAGAATGATCTGTTGACTGTTTGCTGTAAATTTAGTCCTTTACTCTTTTCAAAACACCCCCAATCATACCAGAGTTTGTATGCATAAAAAAGTATATAAATCCCTGAATGCATGCTAATTAATGCAATTTTTATGTTCAAATTGAAGATTCACTCTTTGCACTAGATATTATTTATTTACCATTGCATGCATTTGATTAGTCCTCTGAATTATTTGGTATTTTTTTGTCTGTGATTGAATAACTAAAACTTTCAAATGAAAAAAATGCATTTTGATAAGTTCTTCCTAACTAAAATATTTGTATTAGTAATACCTAGAGTAATGATGTGCATTCTAAATACAAATATTTTGAAATTTTATATACAGACAAATAGGAAAAAAACCCCAGCACATCACCAAATGGAGCAATCTGATAAAATACCCTGATTTCACTAATGAACATGACTATGAACATTTCTAATAATTGGTTTGATTTTTTTTTCTCAGCTGGAGTTTTCTCTACTGTTTCTGTCTGATGAATCTAATATAAATAGAGAGAAACTTACACTGTTCGTTAAATGCTTTTTTTTTTAATGTCTCATCTCCACTTAGATTCATTACACAAATGTAATTACTTGAAATTAATTATTTTAAGTGGAAACTACTAATTTGTTTAGCACTACACATTTCTTCTAACACCAGTTTGGTGTGTTTTCTTCCACACCTTTTTTCTAGTATTTGTAGAAATTAATATTTTTAGTTATTTAGGAGAAAAATTCTCCTATTTTGTCTTGCTTGGACCCTCAAGTTCTGATGAGAAACAGGCATTAGAAATAATATAACTACTCTATTTTCATTCACTGCAAATGGCTGTTCGAAGATTTTTAAACATCTTATTTTTACTCTTAGGTAAATACATTACAAATACCACAAATGCCTATTCTGTTTTCTTTGACTGATTTTTTTGAGTGAAAGACAGTTCAGGCAAAAGGAAAAAACAGATCCTGCATTACAGCCTGATTCAGTACTCAGTATTCTGCAATCATGTGGAATAAGAAACACAAGACAGACAGATGGGTGAATTTGTAGTCTGCTATATGATCTGTTAACATGCCATGTATTAATTTTACAACTAATTTACACAAGAAATCCAGTAGCATTGTGTTAGCACTGAGGTACTATTAACAGTGGTAGTATGGATAATATTTATTTTGTGTTATGAATACAACCAAAGTTACAATGAGAATTTTCATGCTCATTTTTTGTCTGTCTGCCACAAAATTGAAAAGAAAAATTAAATATGAACTTATCTAATTTATGTCTCCTGCTTCTATTCTCATAACTGTTTCCATGTAATGTAATTGCTGTATCACATATTTCAGTTTACATGTTTTTCTTACTTCATTTTGCATCTATTATTCACATATGATTCAGCCATCTAGTTGTTTGATCATGCTGTTTCTAGTAAAATGTCGAAGAACATTTGAGAAAAGTTGTATGGTTATTAATTTACATGCAACATGTAAAAACTTGTCTGAGGAAATGCAAAAATTTCCATCTAATCTCACTACACAATGTAGGCTTTATTTTACAGAAATATTAGTCAACAAGTACTGCAAAGCCAGTGAAGATTTTTGGTTTTCTAGAGTGGTTTTTAAATTTCTTACAATATCAATTGTAGCTACCTTCAGTTTGCATAGAAGTATGCTTCCATCAGCATAAAGAAAATCTACAGAAAATTGTAAAAGCTAATATCCCACCTACTACATCTGGCATTTTTTTTTGTTTTTCTATATTTCTTTTTTCTGAGCATTACTGTCTGTCCATAGACTATCTAACAATGCATGAGATTTCTAGCTACAACATGGAATCTTACAATTAAACTAAGAAATTATTGTCAAAACAGATTGTGCAGATGAAAGACTGTTCCTACAATCACATAACACATATAAACAGAAGTTAACATTGAAATGCAGTGCAGTCTAAAAATAAATCTAAAAATTATTGTCTTAAAAAAGCAAACCAAACAAAAATTAAGACTAAAAGTAAAGCACGAGTTATCTAGATTACAACCTAAACAGTGGGATAGAATAATTTTTTGATAGTTACTGTTGTTTCTAATCCTCCTTATGATTCTGATGCCGCTTAACTCTGAACTGAACAAAAAGTCAGGAGGTTTGATTAACCACAGACTTTCCTTCTCCCTGATTCATGACTGCAGTTGCTTTTTTTACAGTTTCTCTCTGCTTTGCCCATATTTGAATTTTTCTTTGTATAAAGACAGACTGTTTGAGTTGCCTTTCAGCTACTATCCCCTTTAACCTCAGATCATGACCTCTCGTTTTGCAGCTAGTTGCTATCTCTGCTTCTTGCTGATATCAATTTGTTTCCGCTTCATTCAGGATCAGTCATCTGGGCTCTTGATTTCTTACATGCCCTGACTGGCAAATATCTTTCAGTACCCCATGAAGAAAAGAAAACTTCAAACTTAAATGAAATGAAACTTTAGCAGGTAACAAAAACATAATGCCAATCCCACCACCTCTTTAGAGATAATTAAAGAACAGATAAAGTTTATTCACAGCTTGTCAGTTAATAGATGAGTAACAGATCACTGTGGTGTCAAATGGCAGAGTTTTTAAATTTCAAGAGACAAATTTCAGCTGAGAAAGGGGTGTCAAATAGAACCTACCATGACACTATATCTGCTTGCAGTAGGAATATGGCATAAGCAAGAAATAGAATTTTAAACCAAATCTATCACTACACTGAAATGGTAGGAAATTCTCTTCTCCTTTCAAAGTAAATATATGGGAAGTGCAACAAACTGTAGGGAAATGCATTGAAAAACTGACAGAATGTATTGAAATGCTTACTTTGTATCATAGGGACCACAGTAAACTGCAGTTAAAAACTAAAATTATCATCTTTAAATAAATAATAAAATTAATTATAGAAAGATATGGATTTTAGTGATATAATTATTTAAATAAAACTATGTTTATTATCCCCATAGGTATATCTTATGATTCATTGCTACATTATTTGTACAAAGTCGACAGAAAACTAAATGAGATATTTGTTTTTATAATATCCTTGTCATAAACTTGAATTACCCTTACTCGATGATGTAACAAGACTGACACATTATCTTTCATTTAACTAGTACTTGCCAAGAAACAACACTTAGATATTGAGTAATAAGTTATATATTTGTAAGAAAGAAAATAATTGTTTGATGACATAGTTTTAAAAATTTAATTGAATTAATTATTTATGATGAGTATTTGCTCAGTTTCAATAACAGTCCTGCCTTGTCAGAATTTAGCAAGGGGAAATTACGTAGACTAATAAGATTTGACATACCTCATTGCATTCCCAATCCTCCTACCTCTTCCCCAGTCATCAAGATTAGACAGGATCTTTCTAATCACTAGAAGATACAGGTTATCCAGCCACTGGAATGCTACCTGATTTATTTTATTATTTTCTGCAGTATTTTAACTGTCATGGGATAATTGATACATATAAAAATATTTGTATTTCTACCATGCTACAGTCAATAGAATGTGCTCATACAGCTTGATGAGTACCACATACTGTCTGTAGAGAAACAACAGAACTAGTTCAATTATATAATATCTTCTTTTAAAATTATGTTTAGGCATTTTATAAGATTTTTAGACTATTTAGTATAAATCAGATATTTCCAGAAATCTAACCACAATAGGATTTATATATCCAGTTGTGAGGAATTTTTTACTAATAATCTTAGTTTCTGAGAACATAACCTCACAAATAATGTTGTTAATGTCTCTTATAGAACATTCTGATACGATAAATATAAAAAATATTCATCCAGTTCTACCTCCTTCCCTGTCTTCCATTCATATATATAATCTCATCTAATGGACAACCATAATTTATTAATCCATGAACTGAAATCCCATGGAAATTCTGGAATCTATTCCTCGGTAGATTTATGGTGACCATTTTGTCTGGGTTAAGAAGACAGTTTATATGAATGGAGAGATGTGCTGCATCACTTGCAATCAAGGCAAGAGAGTGAGACCTTGACCCTTTTAATTTATGAATATAGATGTAGCAAAAGACTCCAATCTGGACAGTCATACAGAATCTCCTATTCAAGATTATAATAAAGTTTAACTAAAAACTCTATGCCATACTGTATTGTAAATCTAAAAAAATGTGAGTGGAAGTTTTAAATCAATATACAAGCTCAGAAATATTTGGGGAGACAGCTTTCATCCTACTTCAGGTGCCAAGTTCCTATGTTTCCATATAAAAAGGAAAGTTCATTAGTAACCCTGGCCCACATTGCACAAAAAAGGGATTTTGTGCTATTGCACAAAATCCCTTTCCTGCAGTTCTCATACCAAAATGCTGTTAGTTCCAGCGTGGAAATGCTCTTTTGTATAATGACATATAAAAATGTTTCAGAAATCCACATTAATTATTTCCACAACCACCTCTTTGTTCACAAATTTAGTAAATGTGTAGTATTAAAAGAAATAAAGCAAATTAGTCATGTCCCATATGAGTTATATGGCATTGTTTTAAATGGCGCATAATCCTATCTCATATGCTCCATTCACACAATTCTTCTAACTGTTGTAAGCTTTTCAGGTCAGTACTTTTGAATCCTTCATGGAGCCTTGCTTAAACTTTTAAAGACAAAGAAATTTAGCCACCTCTATTTCTTCATTAACTTCAGTGAGTTATCAAAAATATCTGCCACCAACTTTTCTATTTCCCCAAACATACCACAGAACAATTTATCTGGGCCTGGTGCTTTATCATCCTTTAATCATTCTAATTTTGCAAACACTTTATATGATCTGGGACTCGTAAAACTCTTGCTGTATTTCACTTTCACAGAAAATTTATTCCAGACTTTAGGTTATGGCCTACAGCTGCACTCATAAATATCAAGGCAAAGAATTCATTCATGCTAAATTACCTTCCAGAGATGTGCAGAGTTATTCATACCACTCAGAAGAACACCCAAATTCATATTTCTGTCAGGTTCCACAAAAATAGAATACATAAAATTGCCAGTTAAAACTTCTTTTCTTTTTTTTTTTTTTTTAGGAAGCTTGAAAACAGTCAAATTCCACACAGCGCTGCTGCTAAGAACACATTCAAACAGCTCTATTAATGATTTTCAGGCTTTCTACTTCATACAGATATACAATTTTTAACTGAAGTCTAAATAAAAGTAATATAAATAAACTCAAGGAGTTGTAGAAAAGTCAAAGCAGGAAACACTATCTCTGTGCTTTAAGTACTTATTCTTCATCCTCAGTTTCCAGTCCTTAAGAAAGAATGCGTTCCACTTGTCATTAGAACTTCCCATATCAAGCACAGTGAGTCCCAGAAATCTGTGAATCTTCAACCATGTTCCATAACCATAAAAATCTTCATTAGTTTGAGCTTTTCAAGTAAAAGCAAAGGCTTCTTCATCAGTTAACGTGTGCCAGTTTCATTATTTTCTATACTCTAGATAACATTTTGACAAGAAGCAACTATGAATTTATCATCTCTAACTGAGACTGATGGGAAAAAAATTACTTCTTGTTTTCAGATAAACACTGCATCTAGATAAACATGAAACATTATGATTCTCTTGAGTTCTAATGTTACAAACAAACAAAAAAAACGTTAAAAAAGGTCCTATAGCTTTCAGAAGAGTAAGTCATACCCTTTACCCTTTAAACCTTTAAATACATAGAATATCCTTTTTTTTTTTTTTTCCTAAGTATAATGAGAAGCCCTGAAAACTGTATGAATAGAATGGAAAAGTATGAATTCTCAGCTTGATTTTCATCCACACTCCAAGTTATGAAATAGCAGAAAATAGAAACAAGACCCAAAATGCAATGTACATAATAGAAGAAAATTGAAAAACCCTTGACTGTTACAAATAAAAAGCTGTGTAACCTCATAGGAAGCCTTCATTGCACAGGTGTTAGTGTCAGCTAGAAAAGACAGATCTGTATTCACTGGAAATGTGCCTCTAGTAACTAACAGCAACTTATCCCTGCAAAATAAACATATTTATTCATAGCATTCATAACTAATTCTTTCCTAACAGGGTACAATATGCTTTTACTATTAGTCTTTTTGAAATTATTAAACCATTTAATAAGAGTAGAAAAATCTAGGGATTAATTCATGCAGGAATAGTGTTCCATTTAAAATTAAAGCATCAACCACCACATCAATTGTTTGGAATATAATCCCTATGTTTATACATTAATGAATCCATCAGAAAGGATGTGGTTATATATAATAATAAATAATTGAGCTTTAGCTTATCATTGTTATTTAGGGATCATGTGGTGCAAATACTTTTAAATCCAGTACTGTAATTTACCATATCTGAAGGTGAGGGTAAACTTGCACAGCAGTATAGCCTGTTTATCCCATGCTGTTTCAGTATGTAGTTCCTTATTTCATTGTCTTCACTCACGAATCATGAGCAGCAGTAGCAATAAACTCCTGGCATGTGGATGCCAGGAGAAGGATTTATTGCAATTTCTGGCCTTGTTCCCCATGAGAAAAAATTTAAGAAAAGGAGTTGGGTGGGGTGGAAAGTCTTGAGTTTTAACAAGGATTTCTGCTTCTGAAGTGACACAGTGGTTAAGGAACTGCTTTTAAGGAACTTACCTTGGTTTGTGTAGATTTCCCTAACACGAAGTCCCCTAATTTTTTAGCAAGCAATGCTATAGTAATATTCCAAATACTATGATCCACCTTCTTTCATGATCCTTAGGCCATCAGGGACTGCCAGAAATGCCTTCCCATATGCTGACTATACATAGTATATATACATATACACATACATACATATATATATATATATATATACACACACATATATATATATATATACACACACATACATACATATATATATATATATATATATATATACATATACATGTGAGATCTTCCATCTGCGGAGGTTCTGCTATCTGACCCTGCTCTAGTTCCCCCATACCTGAGATCCCTCTTAGATAAAGGGGCCTGCCTTTCCCCAAATCCATTTTCTTCCTCTCTTTGCAGATAAAGCAAAGTGCCAATTCCAATTTCTTTATTGAATGTGTTTTTAGAGAGATTTCCTATACAGGACATGAAATAGATTGTATATGGTTATATGAGATTCAAATCTGCAAGACTTTCACGTAAGAGAGTGTGTCAGTATAAAGGAACATGAAAAGCAAAGTGTATCTAAGAACTTTTAGATGAATGATTTTTAGTCAACAACGAATGCATTCCCTTCAGTGACCATACAACAATCTTTGTTCTGAAAGTAAGTATCTGCAGTCTTTCAAACAAACAAAAACCAACAAAAAATAAGGAAGCATTTTTTATTGTTTGAGTTTTGGCTTGAGTTTTGGCTCATTTTGTTTGTTTATTTGTTTTCCAGATACTGATATTACTTTTATTTCCTATTTATTCAGAAATAATTGTGCCTTCTCCCTGTAGTAAATTAGGAGTTAAAGTTATCTATCTTGGAAGTGGTAGACCCAGAATCAACTCTCATCCCTCCCAACCATATCTCACCTCTCACAAGACAGTACTTGAGATGCTAGATGATGAAATGCCTGATGGGGTAGGACTAAATCATAGTTTAATTGGCATGAACATTGTTTGTGCAGCAGTTCTGTCAGTAAAAAAAAAAAATAAATAAAAAAATTATTTCTTTCCTTTATTGAGTTCTGTGCTCAAACAGCTGCAGCTCGTGACCTGAGATCGAGTTGGTAGATACTCAAAGTCACATGATTCACCAGGAGAGTGGTTAATAAATTATTTCATAATAAATTATTTCTTCCAGCAAAGGCAATAGGCTTCTATTTCTTCACTTGTTATTTTCATTGAAAAAGATTTTTCTGAACTTGAGCAATAAAAAAACCCTTATGACAGGATTTTCATTTTTCTGGATCACCCAATGATGCAATGGACTGTTTAACTGTGGAAACTGAGTGAGTAGGATAATAATAAATAGACATGTTTTAATGTGCATTATGTTGAAGGTAAACCATCATACCTGCATTTATATCACACCATGCAACAAAAATTGAAAGAATTTCTGCTGTTGTCCTTGAAACTATTTAGGAAGTAGTGGAGTAGTCTTGGAGCCCCAAGAAGTTGGGTGGAAGGGGAAGAAATAACATTATTTTGTCAAAGCCTTCATTTCAGTAAAGAAAAAAAAATCAATCAAGAAAATTTTGTTTGGCCTTTGATCTAAAACTTCTGTATTTTCATATATGCATGAGCAAAGTCTGCAAAACTGTTCAGTTTAGGACAAATTCCCTTCATCTAACCTAATAAACTTTCAGTAATATTTTCTCTTCTACAATATGCCATCCTGGGGCACAATGTGAAGAGGAAAAGAAGGATTTAGTAACCAGAATTTCAGTAGCTTACTTTGTGTACCGCAGTTCACACAACATCCCGTTACAAATCATCAGGATATCGAAACAATCATCAGTGAAAAGGACACTATTTCTGATCTCTTTTCTATCAGCAGCTATTTAAGGACAACTGCAACAATGAAAAGATATATTATGAGCTTTGCAATAGCATAGAGACTATCTGTTGCAAAATACTGTCTTCAAAAAGTATTTGTCAGTGTGGTAACTGCCATTTAGTTTCAGGGGTGGAGCTGGATGAGGTGGCACGGTGTGGGTTAGTGGTGATGTTGCAGTCTCAAACTAGAACTGCTGCTTTTCAATCATGATACATAGGTCAACTGCACCAAACCAGGCTAATGCCTGTGGGAGGAAACTTTCTCCTGCCAGACAAATCCAGTGCTGGACTTTTTGCTGAACTGTACTGTAGGGATAGTAAAAATTCCACATGATTCTGTGAGAAACTGAGCAATATATTTCTACACATTAAAAAACATTAAGGCAAAATTGCCTGTTGGCTGTACCCAGAGGCTAGACACAATATACTAAGTTAATTTCTAGTAGCACTCTGTAGGGAGAATATGCAGATGGATAATATAAACTGCTGGATTTAGGAAAAAAAATATTTTTTTTTTCTTTGAGGCTGGGACAGAAGAAGAGACTGAATTATTAAAAAAATTATTTAGTAATAAGTAAAACACTGTATTTATATATTTATTTATTTCAAGCCAAAAATAATCACAAATGATTGCTAATCTTCTAATACTTTTCATGTCTGTTTCAGATAAAAGTGTCTACCGAAGTAAGTATCAGGCATTAGATCTAACATATCACAGAATTGTTAGGGTTGGAAGGGTCCTCTGGACATCATCTAGTTCAACACCCTTACTAAGGAAGGGTGACCTAGAGCAGATTAAGTAAATGACCATCAAACCTGTGACCTCGGTGTTATTATCACTATGCTCTAACCAACATTACTTATACTAGAAGATGAAAAGGTTTGACAAGCCATGACTACCTACCCAGGAAAATAAGTGCTCTTAATAATATGGTGTACAAAGAACACATACAATGAATAAATTTACTGCTGGACTAGACCAAAACTTCCAAGTATGTGTTTCTGTTTATAATTTCTGTAGCTGCTTGAAATCTGCAATGTTTAAGTTAATTTGATTTTTTTTTTCTGTCTCCAAAAAAGAGAAAAAGTCAATAAATCAAACCCTAAAAATACTTATGTAATACAAAGTCTTAAATATGTAAAGATAAATTAAACAAAACCCTATTTTTCAGACTATATGTAACCCAATTTCAAACTAATTTTTTTAAAAAAGGAAAAATGTATACCAGAAACATTTTTTTACTTGTTAAAACCTGTCATGTATTTATCAAAAATAAGTATTTCCATCAAGTAATTGTGATATAACAAAATATTATTCTGATGAATTATTTTAGCTTTTTTATTTTTTTTTGTCGAGTCATCATTGCTTATAAAGCCATGAAATTTTATCCATCATATAAAACACCTTGATAGATTTGTTTGCTAACAGGTCAGTGTTTGAGTTGAGGATGGGGAAAAAAACCAGAGAACACTAGCAAGTTCTGTGGCAGTATTTATTCATTCTTGATGCTTACAGATTTTTAAAAATCTCTTACTAAAGTTTTCCCTTCTCAAAGTTCACAGGCTCTTCCCCTTAATCAAAACTGCTACCACCATCTAGCCCTGGCCATAGGAATGAAATTAGTCTTCAATTAGCACAACGTTCTTCAGGTTTTGTAAATAGAAAAAGAACAGAATAAAAGTAACTTTCTGTCTTTTGGGGTTTTTTTGGGTTTTTTTGTTTGGTTTTTTGGTTGGTTTGGTGTATTTTTTTTTATTTTTTTTTTTTTTTTAAGAATGGCTGGAGCTGAATAAGGAGAAAGATGGACTTTAAATTTAGAGTTTGAGGGAAAGAGATCCAGAGGCGATGAGACTAGAGGGGCAGATAGACTTACTAATGTTAGCAATAGAAATCAAAAAAGTAGAAAGAAATGAGATAAGCAAGAGACAGAACCAAGAAAAACAACTATTCAAGAAGGAAAATAAACAACTGGTGGGACAGGAAACTGTGAGAGAAACTGAAGTAATAAAGCAGTAACAAATCTAAAGACCAAGTGATACCTGATAATATGGCTCTGAAGCCATGATATCAATGACCTTTCAGCACCACTAGTATCATCATGTGCCTCCATAAGAATCATAACACCTCACCACTCACACTTCAATTAGAAGAAATAAACAAATTCCAAAACTAAACAGTAAATTTTAATTTCTGCTACTTTAATCATGCTATTTTTTTATCTTTAAACTGTTTCTGAAGCAGTACAATAACGAAGCCTTGTGATTATGCTCCTTAAGTCAGACCCCATGATTTTTTCTTTATCTATTTCCTACTCTTCTACTGTAAGATTTCTCTCATTTATTTACTGTTTATTTATTTTAGTCCAATATTCAGGTAAAGAAATAAAGTAAAGCAAGGATTCAAATCAAGTTTGTAATCTAGCACAGAAGTATATGCAAAGCTTTCAGTATCAAACAGATTTTATAATGGGTATGTAGGAACTTGAACTATCACAGTAGGTGATAATACAAATAAATCTTAGCAGAAGTAACACTTTCATTGTGTTATATAGTGCTAATTATTAGAAATATGAAGCATAACAATTACTGAGTTCTAAGTAGAAACTGCAGGTATCTCTGCAATTACAGAACTATAAAGATAACAAGAATTTTCTCCTCCAAAATAACATTCCTCTCATGATTCATACCGTGTAGTAGCACGACAAGCATATATATAAAGCATATGTAAAGACATTTAAATTCTGTGACTGTAGGTGTGATACTGCTCCTATGAACAAAATCACCTAGATGAAAACCTCACCAAAAAGTTTTCTTACAGTATTATTTTGTACAGATCCAGACCAAGCAGCATTTATTCACACAGCTAATCCTATGGGAGTCTACAAAATCACCTGTGATTTTACATGATTGCAGAACCAGGACTAATTATTATACTGTAAAGAAAAAAACAAACAAACAAACAAACAAAACAGAAACAAACCAAAACAAAAACACCCCCACAACAAGCCCTGTAGAAATCAAAGTGCACATTCATGATGTTCCAAAATATAATACTAGGAAAATAATTTTAGGACATTTTCCAGTATAATTGTATCTATCACATAAATCCAATGCACTTCTCCATGTCATGATTCTCTTACAATTGTGCTGCTAGTGACTTCATTCAGCTACCAGTACTGGTTCTTGTCACATTCTTTGTTGTTAGAATAAGATTTTTTTATTTCTGAAGTCTAATCTATCATGTTATAATTCCCTACAAAATAGTGGAGAAGTATCTTCAAAAAGTTTCTCAGAATAAATCCATATCAATGACAAAAAGAATTAAATGTGAAAAAATTGTGCCAAATTAAACTATTCTCAAAGCAATCTTTGTATTTTAATGAAAACTGAAAATGGTATAAAATTTTTGCAGTCCTATGGAAAAGACAGTGAGAATTTAAAAAAAAAAAGTACATGAAAAAGACAAATAAGATTTCAAGTCCATATTGGTAATGTTATAACCTTACTTTTTATTTTAGAAGGGTAAATTGAAATTGTGGTTTTGTATAGTTTTGTTGATTTTTGGTGGTTTGTCTATTTTGTTGGGGTTTTTTCAGTTGGGAGAAGTGGGGCTGGTATTTTCAATGTATAGTTTATCTGCCACAAATCCTAACAGCATTTTATTAATTAATTACTGATCTAATATGTTCAGATATCTTTCTATAAACATAATGCTTCTTATGGACCTCCACTTTAGAAGACACACAACTCTAAAATCAAATAGTTTGGTCATATCTGAGCAACTAGAAGTCAATACAAAGCATCATAAATCTAAAGAACATCACAATGCTTTAGCAAGCATGGACACTGAGCTCAATCTTTGTGTTTGATAAATCAAAGACTATCTGAATCAAGTTAACAAAGTAGTACAGATTTAAGCAACACTTGTGCAAGTCTTGAATACAGCACTGACCATGTCAACCTGATGATACTTCAGAGCTTCAATAAACATCATCCACTTTCAAGTACAGAAAAAGTGGAATTTTTGAAGAGGATTGAAATAGCCTAACTTTTTTTTCACATAAGCTAGGAAAATTAGGTTAGAAGTTAGTTTTGCAGTCAAAAATCAAAAACCAAAACAAATGGACAAGAAAGTTCAGATTTGTCTCCAGACCAAAGAACAAACACAGATATTACTAGATACTACACAATCTCTCTGTGGCCTTACATGCAGGCAGAGTTGGATATGACACAAGATTAGGGTCTGACTGGTGAGGTGGTTTTGCACCTTCTACTGTTGTTGGAATGAGAAAAATAAAGATAACAATATCTGTGGGAAGTAATCACTACTGAGAAGGAGTAGAGGTCATGAGTCTTTTTTCAGACTTCTGCCATAGTAAATGTAAGTCACTAGAATATTTTAGCAAATATGATTAGGCTGCTGTCTTACCTTTGGCATTAGGTTACACTGTCAAGCAAGCAAGATGTGAGGAATTTCTGAACATTAATTGGTAGATGGTCACATGGTTTAGTGGAACTTGGCAGTTTTAGATTTTTGGTTGGACTCAGTGATCATAAAAGTCTTTTCTTTTCCAACCTAAAGGATTCTATGATTCTAAAAAGCAGCCAGATGTAACTGTTAGCATCATGAGGAAAAGTTGAATATCATGGGTAGATAAGGAGGAGTTGCTTGAAAAATTACTCATCTTTGTACATAGTTGAGGGGGAGAACTGGGAAACCTTCTGGAGAACAAAATTTTTTAAGGCCTGTAGCCTAGGCAACTATACCAGTAATAACATACGAGGCTGAGATTGCCAATATAACAGTATCAAAAATACCTAATTTTCTACAGACATGCAAAACCAGAACAAACCAGAATTTCAGACTCATCATAGAACAGTTAGCTTTGGGAGGTACCGTCAATAATCAGATAATTCTGCCCCCTCTGCCATGAGCATCTTTCACTTGATCACGTTCCTCAAAGCCTCATCCAACCTGATCTGGAACTCTGTGAGAGATAGGGCATCCACAATTTCTCTGTGCAACCTTTTCCTGTGTCTCACCACCCTAATCACAAAGAATTTCTTCTTTACATCTAACCTAAACCTAGCCTCTTTCAGCTCAAAATCATTAATCCTTTTCCTATTGCTACAGTTCCTGGAAAAATGTCTCTGTCTCTTTCTTAAAAGCCCTCTTTATACATTGAGAGGCTGTGATTAGGTCTTCCCAGAGCCTTCTCTTCTTCAGGCTTAACCCCAACTTCATCATTCTTTTTTCATAAGGGATGTTCCAGCCTTCAGATCATTTTCATAGCCCTCCCTGGGACTCACTCTAACAGGTCCAAGACTTTCTTGCACAGGGGACCCCAGAGCTGTATGCAGTATTCCATGTGGTGACTCAACAGAGGAGAGGGACAGAATCACCTCCTTTGATCTGCTGGCCACACGTCTTTTTATGCAGCTCAAGATATGGTTGATTTTCTGGGTTGGTAGTGCACCTGTTTCTTTCAGTATTTTATACTCATCAAACTTTTACATCTTGCTAAGAGATAATATGATAATTTTCTATTATTGGCAGAGTAGGCAACTGGCTGGCTAGAACAGACACTGATGGGATGCTGAGGAATTAAATCTTATCCATGTTGAGCTTGACCAACCAAGATGTCAGAAAAGCTGAAGTTTTAACATTTGGAGAAGGTAGATGGGTTAGGATAAAGCTGCAGTAGTTAAGTTTATATTTACCTGAAAGAAAAGGAAAATTACTCAAGAACAAACTCCTGTAGAATTTCAGAAGAAAGTGGAAACTAACTTCTCTGAAGGATTCTTATGAAGTTGGCAAATATGAGTCTTGAACACCAAAGGAAAAGACTTGATCTGCAGGTTAAATAAGATGATAGGGAAAAAAAAAAAAAAAAGGAGATTAGAACTAATCAGAGACCTAATCAGAACAGAAAGTGTAAGAAAATAGGAAGGCAAAAAGAGTAGAAACGTGAAGAAAGTTGTGGGATCTTTGCAAACAAGAATCTCAGAGCTCTGCATTATGGTCTTCTATGTCTCTGGAAGGCAAATTCATGGGGACGAATTGTTGCAGGTGTAGATATTGGACCCAGTAAAAGCATGTAATCCTTTTTGCAAAGATGAAGACAGGGATAAGCAAACAAATAAATGACACAGAAAATAGGACTAAAGACATTTCCTAAGTATTAGTTCAACACATTCACAAATTAGTAAGTTTCTCTCTATTCTATGGAAGAGTATATTGATCTAAATCTTGAGTTAGTTGCCTACTATTAATTTACCAAAGTTGAGTGAAAAAAATTGAATCTTAGTTTTTTTAGTTGGATTTTTTTCCATTTAAATTGGAATTCAGAGTTTGTTAGCACTGAGAAAAACTTACATAAATAAGCAGTAGTGCTTTCAGCCTGACCGCTAAACCAAAATTTTTCTGCCAATTCCTGATAAAGGAAATTGGATTAAAAACCTGAAACTAAAGCTAAATACTATCAGTCATGAAGGCTGGAAGAAGACATTGTAAATAAACATGTGAGTAAAATTTGTGCTTATTTTACTGATACCTAATTGCAACATTAACCAATAGTCAGAGAATAGGTAGACTAATTTCTACGGTCAAGAATTCATGTCTAGCAGATTAAATCACACTACTACTGTCAACATAGACTGTAAAGATGCTTAAAAATGTGAAACTCAAAGAAATGTAGAAAATCAAAAAGTCCAAGACACAAAAACCCCTAAAAGAAGAAAAGTGAACAATCTTTTGGTAGTGTGTACGTGGAACATACGTGATAGAGTCACTTAAAAAAAAAGTATTTAGAGGCACTGTAAAAGTTTATAAAATGAGAGACTGAATCAAATAAGCTTCATGAAAATTCCAGGTATTCCAACCTACAGAAGAGAAAAGGATTCCAAATGTTTTCTGGGTTTGTATAGGATGGGTCTTTTAATTCTACATTAAGATATAAACCCAGACAACAACCAAAAGTGTCTAGACACTGATTGCTTCCTAAATGCTTGTTTATAAATAAATAAATAATGCAACAAATAAAAGGAAAGCTAATGAGCAGTAACTGACAGAGGAAAGTAATAAACCTAATGCCTTAAAGACTATTGCACAACTCGTTGTCACTGCACAACATTTTTAAATGTTTTAAAGGAGAGGAATAAGAAAACAACTTTACTATTTTTACCTGGTTTTCTAAGGAGAGGACAACTACTTGGTCATGCTATATATCCATAGGATTGAGTGCACCCTCAGCAGGTTTGCTGACGATCCCAAGCTGTGTGATGCAATTGACATGCTGGAGAGAAGGAATGTCATCCAGAGGGACTTTGCTCCTACACCTGTGTCAGGTGGGCAGAGAATGGATTGAGCTCTGGGGAGAAAGATCTGGTGTTGTTGGTGGAGATCAATATGTTGTTGGTTGGAAGATCAATATGAGACAGAAATGTGTGTTTGCAGTCCAGAAAGCCAACTGAATCTTGGTCTGCATCAAATGCAGTATGGACAGAAGTCTGAGGGAGGTTCCCTTCTACTCTGCTCTCATGAAACCCCACCTGGAGTGCTGTGTCCAGTACTGTGGCCACCAGCACAAGATGGAACTGAGCCTATTGGAACGAGTCCAGAGGAGGGCCGTGAAGATGATCACAGGGCAGGAGCACTGTTCCTATGAAGACAGGTTGAGAGAGTTGGGGTTGTTCAGCCTGGAGAAGAGAGGAATCTGTGGACACCTTATAGCAGCTATATATTAACTAAGGGGGGCCTGCAAGAGAGCTGGAAGGGTACTTTTTATAAGGGCATGTAGTGATAGAACAAGGGGGAATAGCTTTAAACTGAAAGAGGGCAAGTTCAGTCTAGGTATTTGGAAGTTCTGTACTGTGAGGGTGGTGAAACATTGGAACAGGTTGCCTAGAGAACTTGAGGATGCACCATCCCTAACCTTGAACAGACCAAGCTAGATGGGGCTTTGTTATGCCCCAGTTCCAAAGCCCCACGTTTTACCAGCTCTACATTTTAATTTTAGGCTCCAAGAGATTTTGCTCACACAAACTCTTGTAAAGCCATTGGTTCTTTGGCACCTTAAGTTAACATCTGGAGAATAACTACACATTTTTCTCTAAGAGATTTATTTTAATTTGGTGAGAATATAGGCATTTTGGCAAAAAGGGTTTTACAGAGATAAACATGCAACTTCACAAAAGCATTACCACAGATTACCAGGACTAACAAGCATTGCTATAAAGAACCTTCGTTACACCCAGCAAACATAAATTTCTTGCAACTTAAGTAAGGTACAGAAAATAGGTGTTTAGGTTACCCACAAGAGGAAGAAAAGAATAAAGGAAGAGAGATTAAGAGAAGAAAGAATAAAGAGAGAAAAGGAGGAGAGAAAATCACATGTTGATAGCTTCAAGCAGAACAGACCAGGGCCCAATGGAGACCTCATGAGTGCCTCTTTATCTGGTGTGGCTATTGTGGCCACTCCCTCCAGGCAGGACCTTTGGTTCACTGGCCACTCACTGTCCCCTTAGCCAAAATGAGGGATGCCAAACCCCTCAATTTTGGTTCATAGTCACCTTCCTGTCTTGAGGCTGAATATGAGTTCCATAGAAACAAGCTGATCATGTAGACACCGTGCTAAAGGCTTGGTCCCCTCCTCTCTCTCTCTCACACACACACACACACACACACACAGACGCACTGTCACAAGGTGGTTCTGACCCAGTAATAACTGATCTGGTGTGTAACAGGTTTTGAGCAACCTGGTCTAGTGGAAGGTATCCCTGGTACTTGAAAAATAGCCATTTATGCAGAGTTTTCCCCAAGAAACCTCACTGCAGTTTTGGGAGTTTTAATTAATTTGGTCTTTATAAGCTTTTAATTTTCTTTTTTTCTTTTTTTTTCCCCAAATGTGACATCACATATAAGAAATGGTGAGAAACCATGATATTTAAAATTATAAGAGAATAATTAAATAGTTATAAATAATATAATTTAATATATTGTTTATATGTACGCATTTCTAAATTTCTTGGAAACTTTGGAAGCCCAACATACTATTTCAAATACTTTCCAAAACTCCTTGTAACCTTTAGAAACTTTATAAATCAATTATATTTGATAAAGAGTGAACTATAATACTAGAATTATTTGTTTACCATTCAGGAACAATCTTCTGTTGCTCTACTTTAAGCAGGTTTTTTCCCACTGAAGTCTGAAAAAATTCTCACTGAAACAGAAAATAAGTGATTTTTTTTTTTGGTGGTGGTGGTTTGGGGTCTGGGTTTATTTTGTTTTGAACAGATTCAAAGGTTAGACCAGCAAGTGGAAAAGAGAATCTCTTTGCCCATAACAAGGCTGCCAAGTATGACCAACCAATGTTATCATAGATCATCATTCATAAAACCAATCCACTTGGACAAGATATGCAGAGGAGGAATATCCTGAATGGACAGAAGACATATGAGGGACACATTCTATTAGAAACCCCTCAATTTTGGTTCATAGTCACCTTCCTGTCTTGAGGCTGAATATGAGTTCCACAGAAACAAGGTGGTTTTTGAATGTTCATGCTTAGAGAGTATGGGAAGAAATGGAAAAGAGAGAGAGTAGTGCCTGGGAGCCTGTAACTGAAGCTGAACAGAAGGCGACTTTATGCTTGAAGATTATGATTGATTCTGAACGGTCTCAATCTGAATCAGCCAAAAGCTAGCAGATGTAGTCATACATTTTATTTTAAAGCGATGTGAGCCAAAATATGGGTATGTTAACTGTAAGCTTATAAACCCAATGTCTGAGGTAGTTACCTAAGACTGTTAGATATGCTTAGAAAGTCTACTAGGCATCACTTTCAAAGGACTGAACTATACAGTAGATTTTGCTTCATCTTGCATCTCATGAATTTACTCTAATAACATGGTGTGATAGATTTAATAACGAAATAAATAATGTTCAGATACCTGTTGATTAAATAAGGAACTCTTCAATGATCTGAAAAATAACAAGGAAATATACACAGGGAAGTAACAAATTCAGATTACTGAAGAATATGAAGAAACAGTGCAGATAAGCAGTAGGAAAAAAAACCTCAAACCCAAAGCCAACCAAACAAAAAAAGCCCAAAAAACAAACCAACAAAACAAAACCAAAACCAACATAAATGAAACAAAAACAAACAAGCAAAAAAAACCATAGCAAACATCCCCCCAAAAGCCCCCTAAACAACAAAAAGTCCAAGACATGAAGCAAAATGCAACATGTCAGAAGCTTTTAGGAAATATATCACTACTAATTGAAAGATGGATTGTTGATATATTTTATTTCTGATAGACTAAAGAAAGAGTATGTTCAATTTCCATTTTCAATCAGTTTTCATTATAAGAGCTTAATGTATTGTAGATGATTAACGCAATTTACATCATTATGGTTTTATGATCTTACAAGCTAGAGTTTGATGAAATGAAATGGAAGTTTTACGGTTGTTTGATACTGCAAAGTTTGATTGTTGCCATTCTTAAAAATGCTTGAAGCAATCTCTTCTTAGTGAAAAATGGTCAAGAGATCTTGGAAAAGGGCAGGGAAAATTAGTATCTTCAAATGAAAGACATAAAGGCAAATAATTATAAATCAGCCATCTTCAATGCACTATTACCAATAATTAATATCTGCTTTTTGTGAATATCTAGAAAATAATGGGCAATGTAGCAATCACTATTTCCTAAAAGAAAAAATAAAATCATGTTTACAAGCATATTTTTATTCTACAGAAGATAGCAGGCCATTTCAATGAACAAAAAAGTAATAGGTTAATCATGTCTTTATTTGATAACATCTGAAAGGATAGCTCCATGGAAAGACTGGGCAGGAAAAATTATATAATAGTGATAGAAATCTTTTTATGTGAATAAAAATCTTTGTGTTCATGATTTCTAACTGCTGTCTTAGAATCATTTATTAGTCATTTGGGTTGGAAAAGACCTTTGAGGTCATCGAGTCAAACCATAACTGTTTCCATATAGTTTGCTACCAAACTGGAAGAACAATGCAAAGTGGGGATCTGAAGTAGTTTCTCTTAAGTAATGGATCAGTGAATAGCTTTCCTAAACATGCAGATGGTACAAAACTAAAAGGGGCTGCTACAGTCCCTCTAAAAGGGACTGTATTTGGTCCCAGAGTGATCTTGATAAATGGAAGGAATGACTGAAAAGCAAAATATACTGAAAAAGAAAAAATAAAGATGAAGCTCAGTATAGGCAAACACACTTTCTGAGAACATTATGACTTTGAATGTACTGCAAGGAACTGCTCATTATTAAGTGGTTTTGTAGGAAAAAAGCAAATGACCAAAAGTATAAGCAGAAAGAAGGGAATAATATTGTTCCTATAAGAGCAAATTGCAGGGGAGGAACACATGGGAAGCCATTTACTAAGAATATATAATTTTTCTCTAATTTTTTATATATACTTCAGGAGAGATAAATTTTGGACACACTAGAGGAGAATGATCAGAGGTCTGGAAAACAAGTTCTATTAGAAGATTGAAATGCATATATGGTTTAACATAAAAAGGAAAACTAGAGAAAAATATGGACTACAGTTTAGGTATCGAAAGAAGAAAGGAAATAAAAAGTTATCTAATTTATGGGCAAGTATTAAGTTAAATAAGAGATTTGGTTTGACTCCACAAGAAATTAACTTAGGGATAGCAAAGCACTAAGGTAAATTGCCTGTGGAGATTGCAATATCCATAATCAAGGCTTTTCAAAAGTGAATTGGAAAAATCTTGGTTGAAATGTATAGTTGGTATTTCCCTAGGTCAGAGAATGGATAAGACAGTGCATCAAGCCCTTTCAATCCTATATTCCTCTCAGAGGACCACTGTGGGGTTTTAAGGCAATTTTAGTTATACACTCCTGCTCTGCTTCACAGAACCAATGGATAGCTTAACATATCAGTCTGACATTGTCTGACAGTGAAATATACACTTGCACAATCAGAAACATTTGCATGTTAATATAATAAATTTCTCCATGAACAATATATGGTATTGATTATTTGTGTACTGCATATTGTCTTTCTAAAATCTAATGAACCTTCTTGTTCAAAGTTCCTCTAAAAAACTTTTTTGGTGTTTTATCTAATTCTCTAATAAATTATTACAACAAGGAAGCTCATTAAATTCAGAGCAAGGAAGAAGGAAAAGGTGTTGCTAGAACTTAATTAGCGAGATACAAATATACTAATTAACACCTATAGCTCAAGAAAAGGAAAAACTTTTTTATGCAGCACACTAAAAAAATACATCCACAGCTGGTTACACATACTTAAGTGGCATGCAGCTAATTCTGGTGCTAGTGTTGATATTAAGCAAAAGGGATCATGTAAAGGAAAAAGCAACTTCCCCAGGGTAGCAACCAAGAATCCTTTTTATTTGTATGAGTACCAACTCTTTAGCTATTCAGATTAATGACAGAGTAATTAGGAAAAAATTGTGCTACAGAAATGGCTAAGAATGATATCATCTTTTTTCTACCAGATGTACCACACTAATGCGTGCCAATAATAATTTAAATATACAGTTTGCAATTAACACCTCTGACAAGCTAGAAAACAATTATTTTCTTTTAAGATTACAAACTGACTGTTAAGAATAAAATCCTTCTTAAATATATATCCTTCTTTTGCTCTTGTTTTGAGTGATGTTATCATGAAATCTAAAGGTCACTGAATTTTAAGTAACACAGGGAACCATCTAGCTCTATAGATTCAAAATAAGCATGAAGAAGAGCTTACAAAAGAAAGAACCTATAAAGGAAATGGTGCTTATTTTTCACATGCTTTCCAATCTATTAGAGATTATTCTTTCTTTTCTCCATATTAGAGTCTAAAGTAAATAAGAAAATTTTAGAATGGAGAACTACCTGCAAATAGCCAGCAAGAAGTACTGTCTTCAGGGTACATATGAAATGCAATATTTTTACAGAGCTGAGGCATGGAGGCCTGCAGGGCATTTTATTATGTTCATAAAGGATTTAGAACAAACCCATCCCTGAAGGAAAAAGGAATCAATAAACACTTCTTTCGAGCACTGCAAAAGCTTGCTTTTTCTTTTCACATTTTAGAAATACATAGTACTTGTCTAAGGAAGAAGGAGGGCAATCTCTATTCCTTCTGTTGAAATGGAATACAAATAACCGCAAACTTAAAATCCATAAAATGGAAAGAAGAATGTAGATCACCTGAACTACTATCTGTATCATTTAGGAAATAGAAGTTTAGTGTATTCTGCTATTTAAGATCTGTCTGAATAAAAAGCAGAAGCAGAGACTGTGTTCCAAAGTGAGCATCTAAGCACTGAGATATACAAAGTGTAGAGTCTAAGAGGCCACATTTACTTGCTCATTTGGGAACTTGAATAGAAGATGCATTATTTTCTTAGTGTGTTGCAGGATTTCTTTAAAGGTTTCTTTTCAGTGCAAATTTAGTTTGCACTTGAAATCTTACAATACACACTTGAGCTGTGCTTCTGGTTTTCTCAAAGCAGTTTCCCTCCTGGTGGAACAAAAGCTGAAGATGTCCAACAGGGAGCCATCTGTAGATCTCTCCTTGCAAATGGAATGCAAAGTCCTCCAGCAGTCAACACTCTATAAATGTACAACTTATGCCTAGGACCCACAGCTGTCATTAACTTCAATGTCTAGCAAAACACTATATGGATGTACACTCTTAGAACCACAAAGGACCATGCAAAATTACATTTTGGTTTTTCCTTCTTTGTGCAGCATTAGTCCATGATGTAGATGCATCTGACATCAGATCAGCTTTTATATATTAAGAAATAGGTAGTTCTGGGTATGTACTACCAGATAGACTTTTAAGACTATGGCTCTGAAAATTAGATTTTAACTAACAATTTAACATATTGCTTCTTTCTACCAAGTCAAAACACTACCTCATCAAACATTTCTAATCATGCAGTCTTAAAATTGGCTAAGCATCCTTCTCCAGTTTATTACACCTGGTTAAGCCCAGGTGTAGGATTTATATGCCTGACTGTAGGCATCCAATGATATTTCTGGTGCAGTGCAGTATCCTACTGACATGTTTAATTGATGCTTCGGAACAGTGTGCATAAAGTGTCATGTTGGCCAGCCTAAGCCACCTAAACTGACACCAAGTGTGACAATCCAAACATCTTAATTCCTTATTAGTGTTCTTGACTTTAAGGAGGGATGAGAAGGGAGACTTGACCCAATGAAAAATTTTATGGCAAACTTAATTCACAAGGACTAGACTGGGATTCTCAGATAATACATAACTTAGTTACTTTCTTTTAAAATGGAAGAAAAGAAGTAGTTTATTTTAAAAGAACAGTCCTGCGCTAAAATCTTATAAAGACCAGAGAACTCAAAATGCACATTTCTCACCTCTCAGGAGAGTGTTGTTTGCATCAAGCAACTACACAGCATATTCTTTTCTGCTTCATCTGATTGTCTCCCTCCCTTTTCCTGAACAAAGTTTTATGCTTGAGATAAAATTGTGAAACAGAGAGGGGTGAAAACATCTTTCTCCTTGTGTAGCTGAACAATTGGAAGAAAAGGACAGTTAAACCTTAACAAAGGAGAATGTTTTCACCACCCTGAATTGTTAAAATTTAGCAGCATATTGATGAACAATTTTGAGAGTAATTTAGCAAACAGAAAATTATAATTCCAACAGTAAAAAGTAAGAGATGATTTTCCCTTTTTGTTTAAAGTGTGACTGTTTATTAGAATTTCTCTGAAATTTAGTGTTGGCGAATGCATCTGGTGCTCAGTTTGGAAGCTGCAGGTTGAAATGGAGATTAAGATCTGAGTGGGAGCCTGAGACAAGAGGTCATGAACTGTCAACCCTTTGTTTAATAAAGGGTACAAAGACCGTGTTGCCAGCCAGGTGAATGGATGTTGGGAGAGACAGCAGAAGCAGAGAACTCAGGAGGAAGCCTGAGACTTGTGCATAGGTAAACTGTGAGGATGTAAAAGCCCAGGAGTTCCTCTTGGGGATCCTCCTTTGAGACACCAGCTTGGGCTGTTTCTGTGTTGCTGTGCTGTGAAAAAAATTGCTTTATGCAACAAAACATCTGAGACTTTGCTATGGGAAAACCTGGGGTCAAACCAGTAAGGAAACCAAGTCTGACTGTGTGTGAGTGAGGTGAGTGGGGAGTCAAGTGAGGCACCGGTCAGCTCACTGAAGTTGCCAGCTGTAAAGGGGATTTGGACCCATCAGTTAAAATCTCTGACCTTGAGAGTGTGACTGTCATGTGAATGGTCAGAATGGAAAGTTTCCTTAAGATTAGTGGGTCTCAAAGACATAGCTAGGAAGGAGAATATTCAAAATTGAATTGGAACCAATTAAGCCATTCCAACTGTTCTGGATAGTCAGCTTATATAATTCTCTCCCAGTGGGTATTCTTTCAGCTTTAGGTCATGGTAGAAAGTTTCAGCATTGAACAACTCTTGATTTTTCAAAATCAGCTAAGTTAATTGCAGATCAGATGCTCTTAAAAAATTAGAAAAGACAGGATGTATCTTTATTGGGAGGGTGGTGATCTCAACTTTTCAGCTGAGGTAATAGTTGAAAGACTAACAATGAACAAATATCTTTTTCTAAATATGACCCAATCAACATCTACTCTCCATGGATGCATTTTTAATGGCAATTATTTCAGAGGCCTCAGCAGTTATTAAGATATTTCAATAAAAAGTCTGAAAAGAAGAACTAATATAAATTCCTTATTTGACCTAATGGCTTTGAATAGTATTCAAAGTCTTCATTATGAATAACAAAGGCAGATGTATCAGAACTAATTCAATTTATAAGCAGACAACTAAATTTTTCAAAGACCTGAAGCAAATTTAGGACATTTTCATTACAACAGTATTCTCTACCTATTGTCATCTCATTTAACTCTTCCTTGTAAAACAAGCAAAATCCCCTACAATCTACCTTCTTAGACAAACTGTATCATAGAGACTTCTTTATCTTATTCCTCTGTCTTCTACCAACGTTTCCAATTTTTGGATTGGGTTTTTTTTCTGGTGTACAGGTGACTTGAAATTGATATCAACAATGTCAATTTAATGACTACTGCATGCTTTCTTACAAAAAAACCCAAACAAACAAACATGAAATTTAGCAAACTGTGGACATTTTGACCTCTCCCTCTGCATCATGAGCAATTCATGTAGTGATTTGCATTCATGCCTATCATCAGAGTCAAGTTTTGTTTTGTTTGTTAAATAGTAGTTTTAAGTTTTCTTTTCCCAAGAGATCAAGGTACTCTATCCACTAGCTAACAAAATATAGATCAATTGGTGGCTTACTAAATATGACTGTCTTTTTGTATGATTTTTCTGGCAGCTGTATTTAGTGATTCATAGGTACAAATATAAATAATGCAGAAGATATTAGAAGCTTAATGCTGTGGGCATGAATTTAATTTTCTTATGTAGTTTGAAATCTGCGTATTCTTCCAAACAGTATAAAGAAACGAAGAGGCATTTGTTCACTTTCATAAAAATACCAACACTATGTGAGTTTTCACAATGTGTATTCCTTATAACACTCCAATCACTGTATTTCATGAAGCATTACTTACAATAAATTTCAGATACAAAATGTGTCTTGATTGCATTCATAATTAAGGGCAGACAGGGATTTCAATTCTCCATATCTATCTGTCTTTAATTTTAGTCTATAGCTAATTTTAGTCTATATAGGTTTTTTTCCACTGAATTGGTGGGGGGCTTTTTTCCATGACTCATATCCAAAAATATGTAGAAAACTTTAAGAACAGCTTAAAAAAAACCACTACATATAAAGAATATTATATCATTAGAGGTGAAAGTATTGAACATTTAACAAAAAAAAACCTCCACAACAATTAAATACACTGACTTTTGCCTTCAGGCAGTAATTTCTGTTTTTTGCCTTAACATTATACAAGAGCAGCCCATCTCTGAATTTCTGTGACCCTTGTCACCTTTTTGTCCAGTTGGTTGACATTTCTCTGATTTCTCTTCTTGGGTCCATATGTTCTTTTCTCTGCTTCTGGAGTGAGCTTTCTTTTATGTTTAAAGCTTTCTTCAAGCCTGAAACAACAGGCTTCACAATATATGGTTTGCTTATTCCTCAGACATTACATGAGTCATAGACAAACAGGGAAAGACTGTAACCCAAAAGAATATTTTAACTAAACTATTGGTGAACTTTATTTCACTAACAGACATATAAGACTTCAATAAAATATAAATTACTTTGCCTAACAGTGCCAAGAACCTTAAGCTAATTAATAATTTTTTTAAAAGGTGGCTTTTTTCCTTCTTTTTCCCCTCGACCAGGAATTTGGGAATGCAGTATTATTATTACCCAACTTCCTGAAATTCAATTTTGGACAATAATCTATGCTTTTATAACACAGTTCAGCATAATATTTATATTTTCTCCTTTGATCTTTCAGAACTCAACTGGTTACATGGTCTAAAATGTACCAAGTCTCTCCTGAATTTCTTAAAAGCATGCAAAGGAAAATTAATTTTTTTAAGTAAAAAATCCAAATGCTTGTCTCTCATCAGAAAACCAAAACCTTCTTGCTAGCTGAATTCACTCTTTCACTTTCCAGATGCTTTATTTCTGATAACTCTGCTCAACTAAGAAATTATGCAATAATCCACACTGTGTTATAGTCTCAAAATTTTCTATCCCTATCATAATAAACTGCTTCCACGCAACCAACAATAATTCCAGCATATATTTATGCTATGTGCCCTTGAGTTTCAGTTGGCTCAACTCACGTTCTGCAAGTATGCAGATGTTCATCCCTGCTGGGTGACAGTGATGCATCTTTACTTCAAGGGAACTGCTGAACATATTTTTAGGACATGGCTGTCTTCTGAGTAACTTTGGATATTCTTTCTAATTCTCCCAGACTTACTGTGTATGAGGCACAGATGATTCAAATAAATCGTGTTTCTTTCTGACTTCATCCTGTTTATGGAAATGGGTTATAGTCAGTATGTATGTTACAAAACGGAAAAAAAATAAATATACTAAAAGAATGTCCATTTTTTTCTCCCCAGCTTTCTACTCTCAGAAGATGTAAGCTCTTCTACTTCAACTCCTCAATTATTTTAAATGATAGTTTGGGAAGCTTGCAAAACACAGTTCCTATTAACTAACTAACCTGACTGATCTGCTAACAAAACACAAGTTTCACCTCTCTATCTGAGAGGAGTTATTTAGTTGCTCAAAAATAATTACTTAAATTCTAACCATAAATTTTAAGCTGCATATATCTTAGGTTAATGTGATAGAAAATACAGCAACTTGGATCCATCAATACCTAAGTTACTTTTGTAGACAAAGGGAGAATATTTGTTCTTAAGGTTACAATATTCTTAATCTTATAATATTGTCTGACATACTCTGCACTCTGACTAAGTACTGTAAAGTGACTTTCATCATATTAGACCATATCTGCAGGGGATATTACAGAAAATTCTTGGGTTGTCTAGTGCTATGTAAAGCTCAGTGGATAGAATTTCTGTATTTACAAGATTGCAATGAAGCATTTAAGTATTGTGATTTTTTTTTAAAAAAAGTCTTCTAATTAATATTTAATTTCCCAGTTTGAATTAATGAATGCTGTATGATCTGATATATGAATAATCTCTGTAGCTACAAAATTCAAAATCATTAACAAATCAAGTAAATTCACATACAAAAATGTTGTCTTTAGAAGGACATTAAATATAGACCTTTTTTTCTCTTACTCTTTTATGGCTGTAATCATTTTTTTGAGGTGCAAAACAAGAGGATGAGAAGGAAATCAGCATATAAAAGAATGAGCTCTGTTATGGTATTATTACTTGGATTTTATACTTTAATAAATTCATTAAGAACTTTCAATGGCAGGAAGGACAGTGGATTTTATTATTTTTGAATGGCTTAGAATCAAAATGATGGAGAGAATGAGAAGAAATTCTGAGTCTTTAGTATTTCTGACATAGAATTCCTTACATTGCATGATGTTTTCAAAATCAAAAAAAAGGACAGTTGTCTGATTGAAACAACACCAACCATCACTGTATATTTGTCACTGTTATTTCTCATGTAACTCTTATACATTTCTTACTCAATGACAAATGCAAAGTTTGCACCCAAGAAGAAATATCACAGACAGGCATGGTCTGACTGAGGAGCAGCTCTGGAGGAAGAGGCTGCTGGTCTTGTTAGACTGAGAAGCTGGACATAAGCCAGTAATGAGCCCTGTCACATAGTCTGAAGACAGTGATCACATTTAGAGCATTGTGTCCATCCAGTTTTGGAAGGACAGTACAAATTTCAGTGAGTTCAGCGGAGGCCACCAACTTTGGGGCTGAAGTAAGTGGTAGCCCCATGAGGAGAGACAGTGGGAGCAGGGCTTGTCCAGAATGGGGCAGAAAGAGTTTTGAGGATATCTCACAGACACCCTAGAGACTAGGGAGAGGTCATCAAGAGATGGAGCCAGACTCTTCATAGAGTGAAGAGGAGAGAAAATTAGCATAAATTGAAACATCAAATGTTTCTAATGGATATAATGAAAAATGAGGATGGTAAAGAAGTGGGAATAAGTTGCTCAGGGAGGCTGGTCAAATTCCATTCTTCTACCAAAATTTTCAAGACCCAGATGAACAATACAGTGTGAAACCTGGTCTGATCCCATAGTTGACCCTGCTTTGAGTAGGAGGTTGGAACAGAATCTTTGGAATAGAATCACTCAGCATGAATTGTTCTATAAAGATAATGGTTACTGCACACAAGATTTAAATCTGTCAAATGCAGGCCTGTATTTTGAGTTGACAAATATTGGTAAACTGGAATATGGGATATGCCAGATATCTGGAGGAGAAATAAAGGAAAGAAAGTAGAATCCTGTAGGGTGAAAGACAGCATGAAGGAGATATCTTAAAATGTTTGTTAAAGGAAAGAAACACAAACTCCAAACATCAAAATTCATTGGTGCAATAAAGAGAATATTACAAGCAATTTACCAATGAGACACACCCTAAATTCATACTAATTAAAAATAAGAAAAACTGGCTTTTAAAAGAAAGTTATTCTCAGAAATGTGTGATGTAGGTCACCCCTAAGTCACAAACCCAGTTTGCACTATGGTCATAGTCTGTTATTTTTAGAGAAAGAAGTACATAATTCATGGGATACTATCATAAAAATTCTTCTTTACTCACTGTTTCTTTCAAGAGAAATTTTAAGTCAATCATACAATTTTTTTAAATTTTGAAATATATTCACCAGAATCTTATAGTTCTGGACAATGACAGGTGTTGCATAGTTTTAAATTTCTAAGAGAAAAAAAAAAATTGTTATTATTTGAATTCACTAGACAGACATCATAACAGTAAAGAAATATTTATCATTCCACACGTGCATATAAAATAATTATTTTAAGGTTTATGTTTATTTTCTGATATATTTGATATATTTCTGGCTTTTTATTTCCCCTCAACTAGATAATCCATGATAGTCATGCTTTTTTTTTATTCCCCCCTTTCCCTCTCCCCCTGAGAAAGTTATTAATTGCTGAAAGATCATCATTCTTAAAAGAAAGCTTAAGTAAGACCAACATATTAGTTTCTCTTCTGGTAGCTGATGGACTTTTCTGTCCAGAGGTTAAAACTGTTCAGGGATAAAAGCAAAAAGAAGATGACTTGAAGTTCACAAGCATTATTTAAAACAAATTTTTTGTACTTGAGTGATTAAATCACCATTTTCTCGATTTAGTTAACCATGTTACCATGCTCCAACACCACTTAAGTTTCTAAAGACTTGAGAATAATTTGTTTTCTCTAAACCAATTTGTGTCTTGTCAAACTGAGATTGCAGTTTTACAACCACCAGGGGAATAACTGATACCATTCCATAAATAACAGTCATCTGCATAATATGTTCTAAGATGTCCCTGTAGACTCTAGAAATATTATATATGAAGAGACAGATATAGACTCAGTTAAGAGATTTATGCAAGAGAAACTTCAGTTGATATGTCTAATATTTTCTAACACAAATCTTTTTATAGCACCATACAGAAAAGTCTGTATAAGTATTGCAGATGTTAAGGTAGAAAAGTAAAAGAAAATACAATTAATCAGATATTTAAACCATGGAAAATTCTTCTTGGTATCAAGATGTTCAAAATCAGGAATATGAAAACATTTCTTTGTTAGCAAGAGGCACAACAGCTATAGAATAATAGAATAGCCTGGTTGGAAGGGACCTTAAAGGTTACCTAGTTCCAACACCTCTGTCATGTACAGTGGCACCTTTCACTAGACCAGGTTGCTCAGAGCTCTATTCAACCTGCCCTTTAACATTTCCAGGATGAAGCATCCACAGCTCTGAGCAACCTGTCCCAGTGCTTCACCACCCTCAGAGGAATACGAATAATAAGAATAATGCAAATTTGCTAAGAAAATAAATGGAGTATATATAGTATAGTATATATAATATTCCAGGTTTGCTCCTTTCATTCTCTTAGAGGACTGTAGAATCTGTGGTTTTGTGTTTTTGTTTCTAAAGTATGTGTTCTAGTTTTGGCTGGAATAGAGATAATTTTCTTCACAGTGGCTGGTATGGGGCTGAGGTTTGGATTTGTGTTGAACACAGGATTGATAGTATAGAGATGTTTTTGTTATTGCTGAGCAGTGTTTGTACAGAGCCAAAGCCTTTTCTACTCTTCATCCTGCCCTGTGGGCAAGGAGACTGGGGATGCATGGAAAGTTGGGAGAAGACAAAGCCAGGACAGGTGGCCCAAACTGACCAAAGGAATATTCCAGATCATATGCTTAATATATAAAGGCNGGGAAGTGGAGAAGATGTTTGGAGCGATGACGTTTGTCTTCTCAAGTAGCCATTATGTGTGATGGGACCCTGCTCTCCGGGAGATGGCTGAACACCTGCCTGTCCATGGGAAGCAGTGAATTAATTCGTGTATGGCTTTTGCTTTCCTTATTAAAGTGTCTTTATCTCAACCCATGAGTTTTCTGGCTTTTACTCTTCCAATTCTGTCCCCAATTCTGTTGGTGGGGGAGTAAGTGAGTGGCTGTGTGGAGCCTGGCTGCTGACTGGGATTAAAGCATGTCACCATACCAGACATAGGTGGGGAGCAGGTACAGGAGTATAGAGGACTATGACACAATGTAGTTACATCAGTTGGAAACATAAAATTGAATTCACTCAAGTTAATGAAAGTTTCTTCAAATGCATTTGTGAGTTCGGACTATGGCAAATCAAATGTTGCAATATCCTTAAACGTTTTAGTTAAATGATTAACTAAATTTAGTTAAATTAATTGATTAACTTAATTTAGTTAAACGATTAACTAATCATTCCAAAACAACCTAAAATCTGGCCTTACACTTGCCTGAGAGTAACAGATCATGAAACAAGAAAAAATTTAAGAAAAGGAAAGTAAAATAGAATTCTTTTAACAAGCCATTTAAATAATAGGTAAATAAGAATAACTTGAAATAATTTCAGAAATACAATGACAAAGACATTTGATAAGCACTCTAAAAAGGCTTATGAGATAGGAGAACAGTGTGGCTGGGAAATAGCAGAGTCAGAGAAGTGTAAGAACATTCAGAATTTTTTTGTCAGAAAAAGGGACGTAGGAGAAGAGAATTTACTTTAATATTTTTTTAATTACAGTGAGTTTTCTCTCAATTCCCAAAGAAGGAAAAAGTAGCTATACACTGACCCTGGTAGGTTTGGGTTATTTTCATTTTCCATTTCGATCTTAGCTAGAGCCAGGATACATCTGGATTTCCTCAGACATGTCCTCCCTTTTCTGTCAAGAAATTTTCTCTGTCTGGGAACTGGAGATGTTTGTGCCCCTAGCTGGGTTGTCCAAAATTTCCAGACATGTTCACTATGCACGTAAAGATTAACTTTGCAGCACAGGCACAGTGAGCCTGCTGCTTCTGGGAAACATCAGTACGCTGTGCACATGTGATACAGTGGGTCTGCACACATGCAGCAAGACTAGCATGCTCCAAAGACATTGTATTTATGGAAGAACCTATGGCAAACACATGAATTTCTATCCATGATTTCCAAAACATAAATGGTAGTGAATATTTTTTGAATTTTTCCCCTGTTTCCTTGGAAAAGGCAAGGGGTACATCCTGGTTCCCAAGCGTAGTAGTGGTAAATAGTTGTGCTGAAGATCTACAGAGAAGATGTCACTCTCCTGTAGTTGACCAAGAGATTTCCCTCAAGAAAATATACTTCATTTTCTTCTGTTATTAACACTTGAGAAATACAGAGAAAAACAGTCACTTTACACTTTCAGGTAAATACTGCTTGAACTGAATTAGGTGCTGTATGTAACTATTTTATGTTAATATAACTATTATTATGCAAAATAGAACTAAGATCTGATCCACAAATTTACAGTGAACAAAATAAATTGTTCAAAGTCAGTCTTTATATGTATTTTGAAGGAGGAACTCAGAAACTGAATTTAAACACATAGATAGCAGTACTTCAGAGACAATTTTTCATCAGAAATTGCATAAATTTGTATTGGGAATATGCCAGTTCCTACTGTTTTATATCCATTTAAAGTCTTTGGTTAAAGTAATAAAGTGGACCAGTCATATTTCTCTGATAACATTCTGCCTGCAGGATACTAGTGATAAGTGGCAGAATTGTCATTAACTGAATATGACAATGCCAAATTAATTCTAATTACCCTGAGCATTGAGCATTTAAATGAAAATGAAGACATTAAAAGTAACTAATTACTTAAAAGGATACTTCTGAGAACAAAATATGAAAGGTTTTTGAGGAAGACAGTGCAAAATGATGGGCCTGTAATATCTAAAATCTTGTAATGTTTTATTTCTAATAAACCTGCTTGATAAGCAGTATGATTTTTTCTTTCAAAAAGCTAAAAAAATGTAAGGCATCATTTTGCTAATTATGTATTTTATCGTATTTCATCAAACTTATGGACACTATTAACAAAATAGCTGCTACATTATCTCTAAATTCTCAGACTTTAAGTTCACAGTTCATAATACAGCTTATTGATCATAAATGAAGAGATGAAATTCATGCATACTAGAGGTTCACTAATAATGAACTATGAAAGAACCACTTCTTGCAAGGCATTAAGTCCTCACTATTCAGTAAAATTGCACAAGGAAAATATGCATCAATTTATATGACAAAAACATTTTAAAGCAATTTATTTTACAATTGTCTACAGAAATTAAAATACAAAGTACTTTAATCCATTGCTATATTATTTTTACATCAGTATCTGATCATGTCATTTTTTTTACTTATTTCCAATCTCTATTTCATCGAAAAGTAGAAGTTTTCAGTTACAACAAATCTTCTAAAAAAAAAACAAACACTTTTCCTTCTGTATGAATAAAAATTTAAAATTATGTGCCTTTTAGTGTTGGAGGGTTGAAGAACTTCTAGAAAATTAGTATACTACATGTTCTTATTTACCTACAGACAGACAGAAATTGGGACCTTCAAAATAAAATGCGCCCATTCTACAGCAGCCAGACTGTTAGCTGTGTGCCTGAGCCTTGTTTTCAGCCCTGGCCATCTCACATTGCAACCTGATTGAATAATGTATTGCCAAGAACAGGCTGGCAAGAATTAGTGTCAAAAGGGTTGCAACAGCAGTTAAAAGAATTGCATTCAGTTATTAGAAATGTTGGCTTTCTACCCACACTTTGTACAGCTTGCTAAATTGGAAAGGAGTAGCAAAATCCTGTTAGTAGTGAAGTGTTTTCATTATGGTGCTGGATTTCTTGTGAATTTTAATTTTTTTTCTTCCCACAACAGTTTTCTTAAACTACTGAAACCTCTGTTCTGTCTAGGTCAGGTGCCTCAGCCAGGATGAGTGGCAGTGCTCACCCCCACCTGTTGAAAATACAGCTCTAGTGTCTGGGAATTCAGAAGGTTCTGACTGAAAAAAACAACTGTATAAACTGTTCATAGGGCTGAGGAAGGGCTGTACAGAGGTGAGAAAGGACAGTTAGAGATGAAAGTGATTAGTTGAGATCATCAGTAGCTCAAGGATTCAGAAGGGAAAATAACAGCATGGAAAGGTGTGAGACCTAACAGGCAAAGGCAGGGGAGGCAAGGGTGATGAGATTCCAGTCAGGAGATGTTGATGACATCAATGGAGGTATAGCTGTAGGTCCAGGGTGGTCCTCTGGCAATGAATTCTCTGTGGAAGCCACAACACTGACAGCTCCTTTGGATATCTTGTCCATTAGGGTGGTGAGAACACAACTGTTTAGTCTAATGTTTGGCAATTCTTATCTATCTTCTGTGAGTGCTAGACAGTGAATAACTATTCAATATCTTTATTTATATATATATGTATAATCTACTGCAAATTATTCTCTGCCTAAAGGCACCAAACATAACTAACCTAAAAACAGGCAAATCATATAGACCGTTCTCAAGAGCAACAGGTCAATTTTTCTACCCTTGCAAGTAGAATCACTTCTCTTCTACATTTTATCTATTACAACAGTGGAAAAAAAGGTCATGACTCTGTGCCCAAAAGGAAATCTAACATTAATCTCCATACCTTTCCAAAACATAGCAATCAATATATTATTAAAAACCCTGCTGAAGCCACTGGTTGTCTGAAGAAGTATAAATTCACACAACAGGGTGAGATTTTGGTTGTCTTTCTATCATCACATGGGGTTTTTTTTTTCTTATTTCACTTGTTCTCCCATCAAAATTGAGCCTCCACAAGGACTGAGGTGATTTTGGTTATCTACGGTATTACCTTGAAACACCTAAAGAGGTCTGTTTCAGAGTTTGTTGGAAACCTAAGTATCTCATAGGGAGTTCTAGATATCACTTTATAAATACAGCATCTAAAAATTCAAATTACCAAATGCTTAAGTCTTTGACTGAATCCATTCACAAGCCTTGAAACCACCAAAATTTCTTGACAATCCTGAATTTATAAACAGTATTCAATTTTTCACTGCAATGCAAAGTAAACAGGCATACACAGGGCCCCTTTATACATAGGAAATACGGCAATATCATCATAGAATACATTGCATTATACTCTGCAATTTCATCATCACAGTACCTAACTTCTAGATCTTTTGCCATCAAGTGGAATTTTTAGCAAAGTAGAATTATGCAGCTAGCATTGAGAGCTGGAAAAGAGAGACATTTTTGAGGGAACTGCCTCATATAACCAGAGAAAATATCAAGGACAGCAAAGTTCCGTTTTTCTTTATATTGTAAAGATGCCTAAATTTGTCTCTGTGACCATACACTTATAAAAGAAAAAAAAAAAAGTACATAACAGTATGTGGTAAACTTCTGCTAAATTCAAACTTCAGTGGCAAAGAATTACGTGACAAAAGGTACCTTTTATTCTAACATAAATGAAATTAATGAATAATATATACCTGGGAGAGAAGAAAAATTCAGTCCAGGAATTCTCATCTTTCAGTAGAATTCATAATTCCAATATTATGAAAATTTACATTAAAAAAAAAGAGGAAATTCAGCCACTTGTTAGGAAATTGAATTGAAAAGATTAACAAGAAGGAGGACAATTGACATGAAACTTTTTAAATCGCTATCTGCTGAAAGGTGGCATTCTCTTTTGGGGAGTAAAAGATGGGGAAGAGATAGAACAACAGAGGACAAAAGAGGATTTTCCTCATGAAAATAAAATTTCTATGGACTGATTTGCTGTGCTCCCTTATACATATTTCATAGATGTTCTATTTTACTAGTAAATGTAAAAGAATGCTAGCCCTTTCAATCCAAACCATTCTACAAATCCATGATTTGCACTAGTTGGTACTCTGTACAATTACGCATTGTGTTTGACTTTTGCAGTTAGACCATATAGTTCCCTGTTGTGTTTTGCAAATGTTAAATTTAACTGTAGTTATGTTAGGCAGTAAAATATATATGCATGCTAAGCAAAGTTTAAAACTTTTAGAAATATAATTTAAATTTTTAAAGGTATTACATGCATTAGCAGAGAGTTTTCCATTATTGTAAAGAACTCATGGTTATTTAAAAGTTTCATAAGAAAAAAATGGAATTCTTGTCACATTTTGGCACATTTTTTACTATCCAAAAAGCCCTGACACTCTTAATCATGGAATTCTGCCTTTCTTTTTAGAAATAGCCATTCATTTGAAAACAGCCAAAGGCAGATTTATTACTTTGATGCTGTTGTTGTTTAATCTCAGCTGGCAATTAAGCACTACGTAGCTGCTTGTTCACCACCTCCCACTCTACTCTCCCCAGTGGAATGGGGAGGAGAATCAAAAGTTAAAACCTGTAGGTTGAGATAAGAACAGTTTGATAATTAAAACAAAGTAAAATTTGATAATAGTAATAACAATAAATAATAATGACAATAAAAAGAAAAAAACTAAAACAAACAAACAAAAGAAGTGATGCATGATGCAATTGGTACTGTTGACCAATGCCAGGTCCCAGTCCTGAACTCTAATCTGTTTCCCTTCCAGGTAGCTCCTCAGTTTATATAATGGGCATGACATTCTATGGTGTGGAATATCCCTTTAGCCAGTTTGGGTCATCTGTCCCTGCTATGGTGCTTCCCAGCTCTCTTTCTTAGTTTTTTGTACCTCCTCACTGTCAGAGCATGAGACACAAAAAAAGTTCTTGAGGTAGGGTAAACACTACTTAGCACCACCAAAACATCAGTGTGTTATCACACTAAATTCAAAACACAGCACTAGAAGAAAAACCAGCTACTAAGAAGAAATTAACTCTATCCCAGCTTAAACCACAAGCAGACTCTAAAATGACTAACGGGTGTACTGCTGAATCTGAGACCAGGCTCTGATGCATGCATTAGTTTTCCAAGATCTCTACTCAGAATATGAGAAGAGCTGTGTCAGGAGGGAATTTCTCAGCCACTTGTGGCACAGGAAGATGCTTGATCCACCTTCACCTCAACATACAGTAATAGGGTAAAAGCTGTATTGTATGATACATAAAGGGCCTTAATTACACTTTCAATAGATAAGCCTTTGTGATCCAAGCACAAATCATTGTGCTTTCAGAACTGACCTTAGGCCTCCCTTTTAGCTATTTCTACAGTCGAGAGTATGTCAACCTGGTAGTTAGCATGTATGGTTTTGTATAGTGGATATATATTCTACGTGTCTTCAGAAAAATAGACACCCCCTTCTCATATCCACCAGGAGGGAAAAGTCATTTAATTAAGTCTAGAATTAATATTTTAAGCTCTGATGTTTTGTTCTCTGAAACAGAGCCTCAAATATTGAGAAATAATGTCTTTGTCCACTTCGAATCTCATTCCTAAAATTTCAGTTCCTGAAATCTGTTCCAAGAAGCTGAACAGATCACATCATGGCTATTGAAGAACATAGAGGAAATCTCATCTGCATATTTCTCAGAGTACTTCAAAATATACATTTTTAGAAATGTTTCTAAAGTAAATGTTTTTCTGCTTTCATCATTCACCTGACACTGTACTGATACACAATCAAGAATATGCTTTCTCTCCCAAGAGAAAACAAGACAAAACAACCACCACAAAAACAAAAACAAAGCAAACAAACAACAAAACCCAACAACAATAAAACCCACAAGGAGCAAGAATCCACAACATAGCAATGGAAGAAAGAATTGGAGCACTACATCTACTCTAATTCATCCAGTAATTAATTTAATTTTGGAATTAATCAGGGTTTGAAGTCAGAATTTCCCTTCCTTCAGCTAATATGAGATTAGTTTTATTTAATCCTGACTGCTGACTGCTATCCAGGGTTAGGTTTGTTATACTTTTAACAAGTAGTTGGAGATAATAGTACATGTACAAAATGTGGGTATCCCAGAAAAATCAAATCTGCAAAGGTTCATTTGAACTGCATTTCAGCATGGCAGTGTTTTTATCAGCTTAATAGAGAAGTTGGCAGTCAATTATGTGATAAAAATACCTCTACATTGTTGCAGAACTCAATCCTTTTCCCAGCTGAGAAATCAAGAATGAGAAAAATACACAACTTGAGAAAAAAAATCAAAATCGCTACTGTTACTCTGTTTATAGTTCACTATAGATTTGATACAGAATCACTGCAGAAAATTATATCAAGCAGATAATGAGCTTTCTGAGTACTAATCACATGAAACAATCTATAAAGCATTCATATGAAAAAAACACGCTGTTTGTGATTAGATATTTATATTGTGCAGCTCTAATCACTAGTGAATAGAAAGCATAACTACTTGTCTCAGGTCATTGCATACACAGAAAGGAAGTCATTCTGTCATTGTGGAAATAGACTGTAACTTTTTTCTTTATTTTCTTTTGCATTTCACAACTGAAAAATTGTATCAACAACTCTCTCAGATTCCTCAGGGGGGAAAAGAAAATGAAAAAAGAAAGCTGATCAATTTATTATATTTGCATAGTGGATAAGGAAATTAACAAACAGTCTGTCTGTCTGTCTCTCTCTCTGTCTTAGAGTTCTTCTACCATATCCACATAATACACCAGCTGAAGAACTGGTTAGGTTACCTAAATATTTACTTTTCACAAGCCTGATTTTAACTACATCTGTCATTTCAAAATTTTCTGCTGAGCTTATAAGTCCCTTGATGTGGTCCATGGTCAGTGGTAATGTTCTTTGGAAACCTGAGCAACAGCAATTAAACAGCAAGACTTGTTGCATAAGAGGCTTGTAGGCAGTGGTTGGAGAGCTAGGAAATAATTTGGATTCTTGGGTGGTTTGTACATAATCTGTCTATCTTCCCTTTTTGTATTCTAGTTTGTAGATAAATAATTTTATTTTTCTGGTTTTGGTCAGAGTATAACCTTGAAAAAACCTTCCACTAAAGGCTTTTTCAAAGAATTGTGTATGACAGAATCAACTAGGTGGGAAAAGACCTCTGAGATCGAGTCCAACCTTTGACCTAACACCACCTTGTCAACTAGACCATGGCACTAAGTGCGACATCCAGTCTTAAACACATCTGGGGATGGTGACTCCACCACATCCCTTGACAGTTCATTCCAATGCCAAATCACCCTTTCTGTAAAGAACTTCTTCCTAATGCCTATCCTAAACCTTCCCTAGTGCAGCTGTAGACTGTTTAAGGCTTGTTCTTCTGCTGGTTACATGGGAGAAGAGACCAACCCATCTTGCTACAACCTCCTGTTAGTTGTAGAGAGTTATAAGGTCTCCCCTGAGCTTCCTCCTCTCCAGGTTGAACAGCCCCAGCTCCCTCAGCCGCTCCTCACAGGACTTGTGCTCCAGTCCCTTCACCAGCCTTGTTGCCCTTCTTTGGACACGCTCCAGCACCTCAATGTCCTTCCTAAACTGAGGGCCCAGAACTGAACACAGTACTCGAGGTGCGGCTGCTCCAGTGCTGAGTACAGGAGAAGAATCACCTCCCTGGTCCTGCTGCCAAGCTATTCCTGATACAGGCCAGGATGCCATTGGCCTTCTTGGCCACCTGGGCACACTGCTGGATGATGTTCAGCCTGCTGTCAATCGGTACCCCCAGGTCGCTTTCTGTCTGCTGGCTTTCCAGTCACTCTGTCCCCAGCCTGTAGTGCTGCAGGGGGCTATTGTGGCCAAAGTGCAGAACCTGGCACTTGGTCTTGTTAAACATCATCCCATTGGATTCAGCCCTGTCCAGCCTGTCCAGGTTCCTCTGCAGAGCCCTCCTACCCTTCACCAGATTGACACTCCCACCAGCCTGGTGTCATCTGCAAATTTGCTAGTGGCAAACTTAATCCCCTCCTCCAGATCATCAGTGAGGGTATTAAACAAGACTGGGCCCAACACTGATCCTGGGGGACACCACTAGTGACAGGCTGGATGCAGCCCCATTCACCACTACTCTCTGGGCCCGGCAATCCAGCCAGGAGTGCACCTGTCTAAACCATGGGCTTTTCCAGGAGTATGCTATGGGAGATGTTGTCAAAAGCTTTGCTGAAATCTAGGTAGACTACATCCACAGTCTTCTGCTCATGCACTAGGTGGGTCACCTGGTCACAAAAGAAGATTAGGTTGGTCAGGCAGGACTTGCCCCTCCTAAATCCATGCTGGCTGGCTCTGATCCCCTGTCCATCCTGTATGTGCCATGTGATCACACTCAAGATAATCTGCTCCATAACCTTGCTGGGCACTGAGGTCAGGTACTGACAGGCCCGTACTTTCCTTGATCCTCCTTCCATCCCTTCTTATGGATGGGTGTCACACTGGTCAATCTCCAGTCATCTGGGACCTACCATCCCTGTGAGCCAGGACTGTTGATAAATGATGAAGAGTGGCTTGGCAAGCTCATCTGCCAGGTTGCTCATCATCCTGGGATAGATCCCATCCAGTCCCACAGACTTGTAAGGATCCAAGTGGTTCAGCAGGTCACTAACAGCTTCCTCCTGGTTTGCAGGAAGACTAATCCCTGTCTACCAGTTCAGGAGACTGGTTGTCCTGGAGACGACCTGTCTTACTGTTGAAAACTGAGGCAAAGAAGGTATTAAGTACTTTGGCCTTTTCCTCCTCTTTGGTAACTATATTCCCACCGCCCTACACCCTCCCTATGTCCAATAAAGTTTTCTTTGCCCCTCCTTTTGCTAGTGATATATTTATAAAACCAGTTTTTATTATCCTTTACAGAAGTGGACAAATTAAGTTCAAATTCTGCTTTTGCCTTTCTAATTTCCTTTCTGCATAAATGTATATATGTCCAGAAAGAAGCAAATTAATATTTCTCACAGGAAGCCATTTTGAAAATTGATGAATATTTAAAGAAACAGAATATTTAAAGACTATTTCGAGAAATATTTAAAGAAACATTTAAAGATTATTTCAAGAAATATTTAAAGAAACAGAATATTTGAAGGAACAGGAAATACAGTCTCATCAACAGCCTAGACAGCCAAACAGGCATTTATTCTCTTTCTTTGAGGCATCTAAAAGTTGTATGTCTTTCCTAAGCCATATAGCTTCTCCCTATGGAGCATAAAGAGAAATAGGTACCTTCAGAGAGCAATACACTGTGTTTTCATTGGTGGTGATGATCATTTACAATTGTAAGGTCACCACCTTACAATTAGTATTATCAGAGTAACTGTTTTTCATTTCATAGCCATTTCTCCTACACAATTTTATTCCTGAATGACAGGAAATACTTGTTTCACTTTATGAAACACATTTTAAATTAGAAAGTGATCATTTGCTGCTTAGAGCAATTCTCTACATTCAGAAAAACTGACTAATACTTTGATTCAAAATTGTATTTTTCATGAAATCAGTAACTTGTTTGAAGGAAAGAAAACTTTCCTTTTGAATGTCAACAGTTAGACACAAAAGAAGGTTTCTTTCATTTACTGTAAGACCTCTAGATACAAGAAGGGAAAGGGAGAATCTCTGTTTCTGTCATATAAAAGAATTTTTTATACCTTTCCTCTGCAAAGTTGTATTTGAAAACACAAAAAGTAGATCAGCACCATCAAAGTTTTTTCATGGAGTTTTTTTTAAGGTTTTTCTCCCAAATGAATGCATATTATTACAATCTTTGCCCCAATCACCCTAATTCAACAATTGATTTCACAATTTGTTTTCATATCTGAATCATAAACCAGAACAGGGACCAAGAGCTTAATTTTTATCAAAATACTGAATGCTGAGCCCAGTTCAGATAGTTTAAATTTTTTTTAGAATAAGAAACACTTGACAAGAATGGATTAATGTGGTGGCAGTTGATTTCTTTCATACCTGTACTAAACATTGTGCTTTATTGAATTAATGAAACATCAAACCATATGCATGTATAGGTCTAAAAATCAGATTGCAACTTATGCACTTTTTTATGTTTGGGTTGGCATTTTTTTTTGTTTCATTGGTTTTTTGTGGGTTTGGTTGGTTTGTGTTTTTGTTTGGTTGGTTAATTTTTGTTGTTTGGGGTTTTTTGGGGGAGAGGGATAGCGAAGGGTGTTTTTGTTTGGTTTTGTGGGGGTTTTGTGGTTTGGTTTGGTTTGGTTTTGGCATTGTTTTTTGTTTGGTTGGTTTTTTTTCCTTTGGGAATCCTAAACCTAAGAGTATGGATGGAATCACCTGCTTCTTCTAAAATAAAATCTGCAAAGCAGTTGTGAAACTAATTAATCAAAAATGCAATATTCTTCTGTTTCAACAAGTAAAGCACTATTTTAATAAAATTATCTTTATTACTGTGACAGAGAAAGTTAAATGGTAAGTTTCCTAGAAAGAGTACAATGAATGCTTTGGCCCTCCTTTCCATCTCCAGCAAGTGCTCTGACAAATGAACAATGCGCTATTTCATCAGACACATATTAAACCACAAGTAAATAAAAAAAAACCTGTCAAAAATATGTGTAGTATTTTCCCTCAGCTGAGACTTTTAGCACATTATTACAATGACCTCAATGCACTTTGTAGCAAGGAATGGTACTCAAAAATACTGTTGAGCATCACAAGGAAAATAAGACAGCAACAATTCAATTTTGGGCTCCTCTAGCTGTTTTATTTCATCTAAGTGTTGTCCAAAATTGTGAAATTAATGTGCATCAAATTGTTCTTACTAAAGTGCTAACAGGCACTAACAAACAGTTGCCAATAAGATTTCTTATCTCAAAGAGACTTAGTAAAAGAGCTGTCTAGATCTGAACCGACCTGCAAATTTGTCCATTTTAATTTGTAATGGCACTCTTCTAAACTTTCTTTCAGACTAATCAAGATGATACACTGTCTCTGGAAGGGGTTGCATCTCATTGGTCCATTTTACATTCTCATTACCATTGCTGTTAGCATAATCATGAGGGTATTCATTATATGAATAACTTGGCTCATACAGGCTATCTTAGGCAATTAGCTTTCTTACTAATACCAAGCCTAGATTGGTATTAAAATGAGAAAAGTAAACTCAAGTTGGGATCATCTGTAGAACTCAACAACTTTTTTGTTAAACTGATCCATAGATGAGACTTCTCTGGAAATTTAATTACAAAAGTCTTTTAATTAAACACAAACTAAGATAATTTTTCCCCCCAAGGTTTACAAACCTTTTAAGAAACCTGGGCTGAGTTTTAAATGATCCTGGCTAATAAGTGGTTTTGGATGAAAAGCCTGTGGTTTCACAGAGGTTGACCTGTAATCAGGCAGAACTTGATGATTTGGCTTAGGGTTTCATGGTTTGTTTCATCTTAAGTCTTGAAATAAAACTCCAAGGATGCCAGCTCATATGAACTGAAACTCAAAATATTCATACAAAACCCACTGTTTTAAACCTGCTTTAGTTTTAGGAGCTGCTGGTGATGTCACAGGCTTTATGCTGGTGTGGAATTTTGAACCTAGTACTCGTTGTTTACTCATTTCTAAACATCCTTCAAGGAAAGACTTGGATTGTGCAACCTGCAATAAGGGCAGTGTTAGTAGGATTTTGTGGTTGGCTTTATCTAGAAAGTCACATCTACTTAGAACAGGGCTTATAGTTTTCACAGTGGCAGATCAATGGTTTTGAGGGTTTTGCTGTCATAGTTCTAATAAAATCATAGTTTATTGGATAGGTTATCATATCTGGGAATTATATTATCATTTGAATTCCCATACACTCAAGATAGTTTAAATAATGAGGTAGGAGATGCTAAAGGAAAAAAGCTTCTAAAATTAGAGTTAAGTGTACACTGCCTATTACTTATCCACTCAGAGACTGCATCCAAAGCAGTGTGGCCAGCAGGTTGATAGAGTTGGTTCTGACCCTCTACTTCACTCTTGTGACACCCCACTTGGAGCTCTGAGGTCCTCAGCACAGGAAGGACATCAATATGTCAGAGTGAGTCCAGAAGAGGGCTGCCAAGATGATTAGAGGGATGAGGCACATTTCCTATGAGGAAAGGCTAAGAGGACTGGGATTGTTCAGCCTGGAAAAGAGAAGGCTTCCTGGTCACCTAAGTGAAGTCTTCCAGTACCTCAAGGGAATCTACAAGAAATATGGAGAGACACTGTTTACAATGGCATGTAGTGACAAGACAACGGAGAATGACGTCAAACTGAGAGTAGGTTTAGTAGGTTATTACAAAGAAATTATTTGGTGAGGCACTGAAACAGGTTACCCAGAGAAGTTGTGACTGCCCCATTCTTGGAAGTGTTCAAGGCAAGGTTGTGTGGAGCTCTGAGCAACCTGGTCCAGTGAAAGGTGTCCCTGCCCATAGCAGGGGCCTTGAAACTAGGTGATCTTTAAAGTCCCTTACACCCCAAGCTGTTCTGTGATTCTATGATTTGTTATGTTGCTTAAAATCCACACATTATTGCTACTTTCTCACTTAAGCAACAAATAAAACCAAAACACTTGAAGAAGGGCTACTCAGTTTCCCAAAGTGTTTATTTAAAACACTGGAGAACTTAATGTTGGAATATCTATGTTTGCCACAGAAAAAAAGAAAAAGTTTTTATATGTTCACTTTAGAAACATCTTTGACCAGCTTCCTGGTCTTTTTTGTTTCTTTTCCTCTTCTCATTTCCTTGTGTTGTTCCCTTTTTGATACAGTCAAAGGATACTTAGCTAAATAAAACTGATGGGACTAGATGCCTCATGACAATATTGTCCTCTAGTCTTCCCCACCTGAAATCATAAATTTTGGCTTCTTATTTATATCTTTTCAAGAAATAAAGAGAAAGGAAGAGGAGAGAGGAAGACCTGCCTAGTACTGGAAATTAACTTCTGAAGGCAGAAATATTTTTCATCTCTTTTCATTGTACCTCTTAGCAGTGGAAAATTATGCCATTCTCTCAGCTATAGTTGATAACTGTGTTGGAAACACCAGAGAGGCAGCTGAGAAGGGGTCATAAACCATCAAAGACTCCCAAAGTGCATCCACAACTTATTCCTGAGGCTTTCTACCACCAGAGGACTGCACGTGATCCAAGTGAGGTAACAAATCCAGAGCCTGTCACAAGAGACGTCAAAGCCTCCCCCCTCCCAAGGGAGGTGCCTGGTCATCTCCTGAATGTGTATTAATCCACTGGACTCTATGTTTTGTGGGACACTCACCACCAAGAAGACCAGAAGAACCAGACCAACAGGATGCCACCAGGTTACATGGATTGGTGATATATTTTCTATTTTAATCTCTCTCTGTGACTTTCTTTCTTACGCTCCCTCCTTTTTCCTATTTCTTTCTATTTCTCTTTCTCTGCCTCACATTTACAATTAAATAAAACCCATACTATTGATTTTGGCATCTGATCTTGTTTGCACCTTCATTCAGGCAGAGGCATTTCCAATAATTTTAATAACCATATCATAAAATGGTTGGGAACTGAATGGGCATGGGTCAGCTGGTGGTGAGCAGTTGTTTCCATTTGCATCACTTGTTTTTCTTGTGTGTCATTTTCTTGTGTGTCTTTTTGTAATTTTCATTATTATTATTATTTTTACATTGTAGTTATTAAATTGCTGTCATCTGAACCTATGAGAGTTTTCTTATTTTTGCCTTTTGAATCTTTCCCTTATCCTATCAGGGAAGCAGGGAGTGAGCATACAGCTCTGTGGTGCTTAGTTGCTAACTGGGGTTAAACCACCTCACATCCCTAACTAAAGTGTTGGTATCACAAGTCCTAGCCATCGCAGCCACTAAGGTCAATGTGAAATCCAGGACAGTTTTACTGTTTGGATGCTACTGAATAGCAACTCAAGGTTATTATTAGGTCTTACAGTTCTGAAGATGTTTACCCCTGCAAAATGAGCTGTTATCTCTTGATCACTTCCTGTCCCTGATAAAGATGGGGATGGATAACCAAAATTCAAAATTTCTGTATCCAAATCCTACCTATCATTAGCACAGCTTGTGAAAACAAGTTTTACAGTTCCTTCTAAATGCACTGAGGAAAGGGCAAAGTGCTGGTACATCCTTCTCTCTCTGATAGGAAAGTTGGGTATTTGAAATACTGTGAACCTAGATACATTTACAAAATTATGTATTTCTATTATTTAAGTAACTCAGAATTATGAAGTATGCCTGAGTTTTGCAGATATATATAAAAATATTGCCAGAGGCAGGAATCACTTCTGTAATATCACAATATCACTGCTTCACTGCTTCACCGCACATAAACCTTATTTCCAATTAGTCTGTGCTCCCTCAGAATCAATTGGAGACTGCATAAACATTCTAAACACATACTGTGCATGCCACTTCAAATTTACCACTAACACTTTACTATATTTCTGTCAATTATTCACAGGAAATAGGCCATATTGCATCAAAGTCATGGTTTAACCGTTTTTTGTTTTTTTTTTTCCTCCAACCACACAATATTTTTAAAAGGACACAGAGAAATCTACAGATAAACTATTTGTTGTATTTTCTATTTTTTATCAAACAATTACAGCACACACAAAAAGAAGTAATATAGCAATCTGATTATTAAGGAAGAAGTAAAGTTTAACACTTTGATGCCTATTCATGAACAATGACATGCAAATGACATTCTTCAAACTTCATTCCCACAGACATAAATGGCAGACCAAAAGTTTATTAAGGCTAACCAGCTGCTTTCACTCCCTTCCCCCCGCCCCCATCCCCCTCCCACCAATACCACAGGTGACATTGGATCTCTTAGCAGGTCTAAAGGCTTGTTTCCATATAACCAATAAATCCAGGTTGGATCTTTTTCACATAGTCTTTAGAACTCAGTAACTACATTAAATTTTACCTCAAAAAATATTGTCTGAAAGAAAATTCAAAGGTGCAAAATCAGTCTGCTAAAGCTTACAATCTCACTTCTCCTTAATGGTAGAGAACAGCACCTGTAATTTCCCAAGCATTTTAATTATATTCAGGTCTGAGAGCTGACACTTGCAGGTCTTAAATCACAACTCCATGGGTATTCATATATGTTTTTTTCTCAGTCAAAATTCTTTTGTTCATGTAATTCTAATTAAAACTTGATCCCCACACCCTGAGTGACGTGAAGCATGTCAAATAACTCACTCAAAAGGTAAGGAGGAAAGAATGTCATGTAAGCATATAAGCAACAAAAATCAGACCATTGTAGAAAAATAGTATAGGATGTTATATACTTATGATACAAATATAAAAGTCTTAAGGATCACATGACATCTTCTCATTCTCTTGACTGGACAAGAGGGAACCAAGGGAGTTAGAAAAATAAAATCATTTAGGTTGGTAAAAAACATTTAGGATCATCAAGTCCAACCTTTAATCCAGCACTGACAAGTTCACTACTAAACCACATTCTTAAGTTCCACATCTACATGTCTTTTAAATGCCTCCAGGGATAAGTACTCCTCCACTTCCCTGAATCCCTGTCCCTGAATTCCATCTAGCTCAGGAGGCTTACTGGTCTTATTGTTAGACTGAGGCAAAGAAGACATCGAGTACCCCAGCCTTTTCCTCATTGTTTTTCGCTGTGTTTCCCTCTGCAGCCAAGAAGGGATAGAGATTCTCCTTATCACCCCTATTGTTGACAATGTATTTGTAGAAAGATTTTTTCATTGTCTTTTACAGCAGTAGCAAGAATAAGTTCTAATTGGCCTTAGTTCTAATTTGCTGTCTGCATGAAAACCTTATGAAAACCTTATAGTCCTCCTGGGATGCCTGCCTCTTCTGCCAAAGGTTATAAACTCTCCCCTTTTTTCTCCCTGAGCTCAAGCCAAAGTTCTCTGTTCAGCCAACTTGATCGTCTTCAATTCTGACTCATCTTTTGGCATGTTCTCTTCCACACAATCCAGAATTTGCTATACTATTTCTATTTTAATCACTGGAAATAAAGGTATTGTAGAAGACTGTGCTCTTCAACAACTTCACAAATGAGTGGGATGCAGGATTGGAAGGGATAATAAGCACGTTTGCAGAAAATACAAAACTGGGAGGAGCTGTTGACTCTCTCAAAGGCAGGGAGATCCTGCAGAGAGACCTCAACAAACTAGAGGATTGCATAACCACCAACCACATGAAGTTCAACAAGGGAAAGTGCAGGATTCTGCACCTGGAATGGGAAAATCCCAGATATATGGACAGAATGAGGAATGAGACACTGGAAAGCAGTGCTTTCCGACCAGGGAGGGGTCCTGGTTGACAGGAAGTTGAATATGAGTCAGCAGTGCCCTGGCAGCCAGGAGGACCAGCTGCGGGGCATCAGGCACAGCATCGCCAGCCGGTCAAGGGAGGGGATTGTCCCACTCTGCTCTGCACTGGGGCAGCCTCACCTTGAATATTGTGGCAGTTTTGGGCACTACAATATAAGAAACATATTAAGCTCTTAGAGAGCATCCAAAGGAGGGAAACAAAGATGATGAAGGGCCTTGAGGGGTAGCTATATGAGGAGCAGCTGAAGACACTTGGTCTGTTCACCCTGGAGAAGAGACTGAGGGGAGACCTCATCACAGTCTACAACTTCCTTGTGAGGGGAAGAGGAGGGGCAAGCACTGATCTCTTCTCTGTGGTGACTGGTGACAGGACCTGAGAGAATGGCCTGAACTTGTGCTGGATATTAGGAAAAGATTTTTCACCCAAGAGAACTGGTCACTGGTATAGGCTGCCTAGTGAAGTTGTCACAGCACCAAGCCTGACAGAATTCAAGAAGGGTTTTGAGGATAACCTCAGGCACATAGTGTGACTCTTGGGGATGGTGTTGTGGAGGGCTAAGGGTTGAACTCGATGATCCTGTTGAGTATCTTCCAACTCAGCACATTCAGTGATTCCGTGACTCTGTGACTTATCTGTGTGATACAGTGATGTTGAATCTCTCTATGAATAGTTTAAATCTTTAAAAGGATTCTATTGACTTTTAAAAGTATAATTTTAGAAATGTCAGAAATCAACTTACTAGTCAGCTTTTTCATTTCACTTACATTCATCACACCCCACACTACTTTGGTGTGATTTTGAATGGTTTTCCTTTCTTCTATTCCTAAATAAAATGTGCTAAAGAAGTGCCATTCCAACTCCACAGCTTAATTAATTGTGCAGAAAGAGATGAATTTCACACAGTGTCAGAATTTGGCAATATTTTGACTCTGCCTTTAACTACAGAAGTATAAAATACCCTGGGGAATTCAGTGATGAAGAGTTGACAATAACATTCTGTTCAGTCATCGTCAGAAAATACCATGCATCTAGTTGTAGAGTATGCTTCCACCCAAACCACTGGAAGCAGAACCTGTGGTTAGCCACCACAACCACACTTGCTCAGCACCCTTGGGGATTTTTCATTTATTTGTTTCTCTATTTGCCCTTCCCTGTATACATTTTCCATAGGTATGAAATCCAGGTTTTGAACTCATTTGAACCTAACTTCATCCTTTCTTCTTCTCAAAATGTACAAGACAAATACATGTATTTAAATTATTGACTCTCAAAACCTGTGATGTTGGTTGATTTTTGAGTATCAGAACAAACAGAATAAAAAAGGAAAATGAAGGTTTAGTAGTGAGTGTTCATTGTTTTAGATTAAACATCAACCATAAAACATGAAAGATGTCTATGGAGTATAACCCTTAATCTGTTTGTAGTCAGACATCTAGAACATTACTCTGCAAGGAATGAGCAGGTTTTACTTTTACAGAGGGCAAGGCAATTGAAGATGATTATCTACATTACAGTAAACATAGGCTCAGGGAAAAAAAGCACCATAGCAAATTTCTTTTTATTTTCAGCAATCAGAGCAATAATTCATCCAAGATCCTTCCCCCCAACACTAACTGCCTTAATCTTTCTGTCTAGTCTCCTTTTCAGTTCCTATGAATCTTTGATGATAGCAAGCACAATCACTTTTTTTTTTTTTTCTTTTTTTTACACAGGTAGACAGTATCATGTACCTCATCAGGAAATGTGATTGAGACCTCATCATAAGGATGTGGGAGTTGTTGCATTACATTCCCTTGGGCTAGGGCAAGACATTTCTCACTTTCTCAGCAAAGATCCCATCCTAAAGCTCCTGAACTGAACACTGACATCTCAGGAGCCCAGTAAAGTTATTCATGGATTTCCATATGAGTTTCAGAAGACTGATGTTAGATGTACAGCCCCAATCAGTGGGCACAGTATTTTACCTAATCTCTTGAGTTCCCTACAAGGTACTCCAGACAGCTCTTGTGATAATGCAGAGAATTTATAAACCATTATTCAGCAGTTTCTGCCTCTCTCAGTAACTGCACAGAAAACACATTGCATTAATACAGTTTATTTACACTCATGATTATGCAACATCAGTACTTAAGTACTACTTTTTCTAACTCAGGTGGTCTGAATATTGCCTTGGTTAAGCAAAGATGAAAAAGAAGACAAAAATATTTAAAATCCATTTGAATCCTGATAGCATGTCTTCCCCCTCATTGCCTTAAAATATTTTCTCATTCAATATGATACTTTCTAAAGACAACTGTAAAGCAAAAAGAAAAAAAAATACAACCCCAGATTCTACAAAATTATATTCACTGTAAATAGTATTACAATTTAAAAAAAATGGTTTATCTTAAAAGTTTGGTTCATGTCAGATGTTTTCAACTTCAAGTCATTGCTTTTTCAATAGTACACGTTATACAAACAAATCATAACCAATCCAAAAACCAGAAATTTTGGGGTCTTCTGAATGAGGCAATCCACATAAAAATAGACGATTGCACTGAAGTCTTACCTCCTCAGCAGAAGAATGAAACAAATAGCAGGCAAAACAGCATCACAATTTGCGGAGACTCTGGAGCTTAGACACCTGAAATTGTTCTGCACTGCCTATTTTTAATTTTAGGGTACAGTAATTTGGAGGGGAAAAAAAAAAAAGTAAATTACCAAACACACAGAGTTTAATTTTACTTTTTAAACACATGTAGGTTAAGAAAAAAAGAAAAACAGTAAACAGCAACATCCTAAAAGACTTTAGGAGGAAAAATATTAATTTTCAAAATTACTTTAAAAAACATATTTTACTTATGTTAGATTGGCTACTCTGCTATTTTCTGATGAATTCTTCGACAAGTAGTTTCCCAAATATTTATGTCTCTGTGCAATCCTGTATTTCCAAAGATGAATTTCATCTAAACAGGAAAAGTATGTTATAATACGGTAAAATAAAAATAATCATAATGGAAGTAAAAACCATGAAGAAGAGCCTATGTCATACTGCACCTGATTGCTCATTCAATTTAAATCACAAATGATTTCTTTATTTTGGAAAACATGCCTGCAGGTTGCAGTGGCATACATGAGGAGTAAGTTATTTAGTAAGAAATTGAGTTCGTTTGCCTTCTATTACAAGGCTTCTTCTGCTGTCAAAGATAACCAGAGAGGTGGTGAATTCACTGTACCTGGAGGTATTTGAGAATGGATGTGGCACTTAGTGTCATGGTCTAATTGACAAGGTGGTGTTGAGTCATAAGTTGGACTCGATGATCTCAGAGGTCCTTTCCAACCTAGTTGATTCTATGATTCTGTGATGTAGTAATTAAAAGAAAAAAAATCAGCTATACTATAGTAAAATTCCTTTGTGGGTTGTTTTTTGAACACTATGTATTTAACTTTTTTCTTAAGGCAAGGCAATGTGCTATATATGGGGTTAAAATAAGGATGCTACTGAGATGATTCTCTCCTGTTGCAGTTTTGTTCCAGTAACAAACATAGTAAATGCACTTACGACTATCACTTTGTCTAGTGTAGCTCATCAACACCTCAAGTTGTGATGTTTCCTTTAATCCTGCTGGGAAATGTTGATTTTGCAATTTCTTTGGTATGAAACTTTCAGATTTGTGGGTGTTGTGTGGCAGTCTGATTCCAGTTAAATTACTGTACATCATACATCTTTGAGATGCACAGACAACTGCATTATTAAATGAGACTTTAAGACATTTCATTATAAAGAACATAAAGTTTCCATAGCATATATTACAATTCTCAGCAGAAAAAAAACAGATCAAAGAGTCATATCATCAGAAAATGCTGTATTAAATGGTTGTTTATAAGAACCCTTTTAACTGTATCTCTGCAACAAGAAATCATACAAGGCTGAATGGCTGTAGAGATATATTGCAGACTAAGTGCAGACAATTTATTTGCTGCAACCCTGCATTCCTGTAATGTTTCTCTGTGTGCCCTTTAGAGTAAAGTGGAAACACAAACAGGAAAGTGACTTGCTTTGTGATAAATGAATGTGTCTGAAAACATGAGACAGTGAGAACAGCCAAAATAAGTGATCCAGGCCTGCTGAGTACATGAAAGAAAATGAGAGAGAATTTCTTTATAATGCCAGCTTAATCAGGGCTTCAGTTCCAACAGCCACAGCAGCCAATGGTTGACAGGAAGATATCATGGTCATATTCATGCTTGGAATGAGACAAGTTTTTTGAAAGAAGGAGAGATGTTCCTATTCGATACATTCTCCTATTAAATACAAATGTAGTATCCATTACTGTGTATTTGATACAACTAGCTCTCCTGAATATCTCTTCCTAATATACTGATGTTAATATCTATGATCATAAATATAAAACTAATAATAATATAATATCTCCTTCATGTTAGATTTGCTGAAGAGTCATATTTGATAAAAGAGGGTTAACAGAAGGAATAGGGATTATTGCAGAAGTGGAGGATCTGGTAAAGCATGATGCAGTGTCTGATTTGTCTTATTCTCATTATTCTTTAGATTTTGTATTATATAATCTCTTCATCCTTTTCTTTTTACAAATATTTGTCTATATGAGTAACTGTTTACTTTTGTCTTTAGGAATCCCATAATGAATGCATATTCACTTGTTAAAAATTGTCATCCAGTTATTCGCAAAAGGAAAATATTACTTCACATTTTCATTGTGTCAAAACTATTGATAGACCATTGAGGGTGGCCTTACCTATGTACTTTTTTGACCAGAACTCCCTGAGAATATAGGAAATCTCTATGAAGCAGATTGACAAGAGATTGAGCACTCAAAGCAGCAAACATTTCACCACATTCTGTTGAGATATCGGTGATGGTGATGTCTATAATGACAGGTCATAACTTGTGCCACAGAACATAGCACAGATCCTTGCTCTGTGACCCACGTTTCCCAGTTATTTTATTGAAACATAACCAAATGAACCTTCATGTGCTTATGGCAGGTGTTGTTATATGTAGCGATTTCTATATGCTAGTAAATTGGAGGTCTAAAACTTCTGTCTTGACAACCTGCCTTTCTTGAAGAGCAGAAGTCATTGTCATCCTCAGTGTTTGCAGCCTTGCATCACAGAATGATTCAGCAGTAAGACTGCTTGAATTCATAGCAAAAAACACATGAACTGAGGCCAGAACCTCCTCAGAACTGCAATTCAAATTATTATGCCATGGGAACCATACATGAAGAGACAATACAATGTTTGGGGGCAAATTTCTAAATCCAAAGGGCACGGGTAGCAGTGAACCATCAGACAGACTAGACCCAAAAGTGCATGAGGCAGAGGTTGCCAGAGGTCTTCAAGGTCTCAGTGCCAACCTGGTGTCCTGTGTATAATGACAGTCTTAAAGAACGGATATACTCTAGTGAAATGAGGTTATTTTGCAACTATAAACCAATCAGTAATGGCTTCCAAAGTTCTGCAAAGGGGTGATAATCATTGGCAGTAGCTCTCTGAAACTTCTGATGCCTAACAGAATGGAGAACATTCATCACACTTCCAGAATAAATTGTTTTGGAAGTAATAATAATCAACAAACTCTTAGACTGTTACTCCTTTTAGATATTAGAGAGTTCCTCCACTTAGGAATCACTGAAATTATAGACACACCTGAAAGCAGACCTGATTTTTCGAATGGAATTTTCAGACTGTGCTAGAGATGCTAAGGAAAATATTTGCCTATGGATTATATCATAGAATATGTGCACAGTAAATTAGCTAAAAGCATTAATACGATCTTGTTTGGACAAGGGAAGATACAGAAAGGTGAACATGGGGAAAACTGGGAAGGTATAAAATAATGCTTTGGTGTTTGGCTGGTATAGGATCTCATTTCCTTTTGATGTTGTGGCCAGGACATTGCTAAATCTCATGAGCATTGATTTATGAAACCAGATATAGATAAGACAGGAGCATGTGGAATATGCATTTCAGTATTAACTGGAACAGAATATTGTAGATAGATACTTATCCGACTGGATGAAAAGGGTTTATCTCAAGATGCCTTGCTGTGCCTGTGTATGTACCAGCAAATTTTCCAGGAATCCTAAAGTATTTGCAAATATGCATATATATATATATAATCTGAATAAATTACTCATATTCAAAATATTTTTATTTGAAAAAATAATGATAATCTTCCACTGAAGGAACACAGTTGTCCCAGAGATGCTCAAAGTAAAAGTGGTGTAACTAATAAAAAATCATCTGACAATACAGTGTTGTGCAAAACATCAGGGCTTAACTTTCTTGCTGAAATAATTTGCTGAACTGCCTGCATGAAGTACTCTTGTGGCAATTTGCCTTTCTGAAATTTATGGATTGTGTATCTGAAGAAAAAAAGCAATGCTTTGTCTGTCAAAAAATATATTGATTTAAATATGCTTTCTTGTATTTGCTGCTTGAGAATAATAAAGTGCCAATTTAATGGTCTATATAAACTGTTTCATCTGTTATTGAAGTTCAGTGTATGCATTCTGGAAAGACTTCTACTGTAATTAGGCCAGTAGGAGTAACAGCTTAAACAGACAGCTTTATTAAACTAAAAGATATTGTAGGCTTGGTAGGAACAATGCATGATAACCAAATGAATGAAAACTGATCTAATTGGAATGGAGAGAAAAATATATACACTATAGAATGCTTACATTTCAGGGGGCAAATAGGAAGGAATATTTGTGGTATTTCTTGTATGGTTTTCTTCTTTACCCTCTCATTCTTTTCCTTTTTCACCTCTATATCTCTGTTTGATACCATCTCAAATAAGAGTAGAAAGTTTTCTCATCCTTCCACTAGTTCAGAGATGCCTCTACAGAATAACACTGGAGTTCTGGAGTGATGTGTTTAGGGATTGCACCTGAACTGGCACTTGAAACAAGGTAAGGTCATTTTCAGGTGATTGTACAGGCGTTTTTAGCTCATCAGCACTGTAGAAAATAAGCACAGTAATAGTTTAAAAATATCATCTTTCTCCAACCATGTTCTGCCTGTTACAGCACCTATGCATGAAAGTTGGCTTCTCTTTGCTGCAGCCTGTCTTAATCTTAAAATATTTTATCCCTAAAAACACAGCCAAAAAGGGAGATGATCTCTCTCTGGCCAAGATGATTAACAAGGGCTGCTCACACTTCCAATGAGTCAAGAGTTAAAGCACCTCATTGGCCTTTGAAATTCTTATCTACACCTTAATTCGTCACTAGCATAGATGAATGTATATATAAAAATAATTTTGGATCAATGTCTGAGTGACAATGTGAGATACTACAGTGAATAAGAAAGTCCTCGTATATGTTACACTTTTGTGTCTGTGTGTTTCTTTGTGTGACACATTTTTTTTAACCACATGCTTCTTGGACTTGCTTGATTTTTCCTCTGCTTCAGTGCTGTATTTGCAAGCAAAGATGACAAGTAATCACTAAGTATTATCACATTATCCCTACATAATTTTCACATTAAATGACTACTTATCAGACCCAAAGAGAGCAAAATTCTCCACTTATTGTATATTACCTACCCTTTCTCTGCACAAAATAAGTAAAAAAAATGTTCTCCAATGGTTTCTGTGCACAAGAGGATCCAGCAATTTTCTGCGAAAGAGGCGCCCCAAGACTCATACTGTATCATCCTGATCATGGGCTCAAGATCTACAGTTCTCATTTGGCCCATCACATCTGACACCCATCAGGCTGCCTAGTCTTTTGCCAGACAGTTCCTGGGTAGAGTCTGAGATTCATCTCAATTCTCAATTCAGGGGCTAATTCCAACAGGCAGTCTGGATGCGACTGCCCTGTTTTAGAAGAGAATTGTCTTGATAGCAGACACCTGAACAGGCAACATCACTTGGCCTGAGTTCCAGAAGCAATTTAGTAAAGAATCCTTCTAGGCTACATAATGAAAACAGGATGTCCTGTCTTGGCTGCTTGCAGGACCACTGTAGTATCAGGTATTTTAACAATAGTCATGGCCTGAGATGACTCAAAAATATGTCTCTCATTTCTTTTTCCCTGTATGTAAAATCCTTGTCCTTCAAGAAAAACTTGTATGAAGTCATTGGCATGTTTTACTTCACACTCCTTGTGAAAAAAAACCAGCAAAGCAACCATGGTACTAAATCAAAGAATTTCCTCTTATCAAGAAATTTCCTTGTCCTAGCTGTCCTTCTGGGACTATAATATGATCTAAATCAAGCTTCTGTGATGAGTTGGCTGTGTTATAAAATTATGGTTCTTCCCAGTATGTATCAAATTGAGATCATGTTTTTCTGACTATGCTCCTCTAAAGGTCCTGGATAAACTGCAGTTCTGGACAGGAGTGATGCTGCAAGCATTCTGGAATAGTAGAAAAGCAAGTAAAGGCAGAAACAAATAGAAACGGAATAGAGCAAAAGCAGAGGACGATAAAAGCTAGCTTATAGAAAGGCAGTCTGTAGGAGAGAACTACAAACTGGAAAGTTTCAGGTGTAGTAAAAATTGAACAGAGGTCCAGAACTGGCCTTTGGCTGGCTTTTGCTCTGCTGTTAAAAATGGCTAGGCAATGTTCAAAAATATATAGCTAATATAAGTCTAGATATGGACACAGGCATATGTCTGCCATTGTAGATCTCCTGTGAGAGTTTAGACATGGTTATCTATTCTTTCCAAGCAGACATTGCTTGAACTTGTGAAATTATTTTTTTTTTAAATAAACAGATTTCTGAAATTACTGTGTCTATAAAAAAGTAAAATCTTCAACAGTGCATTATGGAATGAAAATTTAGATAATGCTTAGTTGGAAAAAAGAAATTTGCATTTGCAATGCCTAGAAAGGAAAGAGCCTTTAGTTATTGTTCTATATACAAAAATATAATCTTAACACATTTATGATATTTTTTTCTCCAATATTTTACTCATTCTGGCAAAACACAACTCAGTAGCTATCAAGACAGGGAACAAATGTGTTGAAGAAAAGTATTATGTTGAAAAATTGAAATGTTTTAGGATCTATCTTGCTTAAAGGAAGAAAACATCTAATGTGTAAAAAGTGCATATAATCAATTAAAAACTAGTATTAATAAATTTACTAAGGGGATTCTAAGAAGTGATTTATCAAATTCTAGCAATTACTGTGCACATAATTTTGAGTAATAAGTCTTGATTCCTGAAAATTTGTGTGCAACTACTCCTTGTGATTTGAATAGGATAAATTCCTGTGAGCAGGATATAAAGTCCAAATTTTTAATTTCTGAAAAAATAATTGAAAAATAAATTGATCTAGAAAATTAATCTATCTTCCTAGAAAGTAATTTTATGATCCATAACAAAATAATTGATGACTGCTGAGAAAATACTAACATTTTATGAACTTTTACAAAAATGTTGGTCTTTCACTGGAAATTGAATGTGTGACCAATAATAATTGCATGCATATTTAGAAAGCAGCAGTACTTTTGCTTTGTTTTATTTGCATAAGTGCTGTATTGGAAATTTGAAATAGTAAAGTATTTAATTTCAACATTTTTTCATTTCATAATCTGCCTAAAAATGATGTGACATTTTGAAATTCAGCCATTTTGACAGATAAAAACTCAAAAATATGTTTCATTTTTTATTTAAATGAGGTTTTTCCATTATATTATCAGATTTAATTTTTAGCTAGTAGCAAATATATGCTGTATCCATTTAAGCTGCAATAATTTTTTTCATCTTTTTTTCTGCTTCAAAACATATTTAATAATTATGACTTCTCATGGATAAATGCAACCCTAGGAACTTTCATCTTCCATCTGCCAGCACTTAACATCCTGCTTTGCAGAGGCTGCTGAGCTTTTTGGGCTGGAAGTCAGCTTGAAGAAGACAGAAGTTCTTTATCAATCTGCACCTCAGGAAGTCTTCCATGAACCCCACATCACCATAGGTGAATCAGAGCTTAAATTAGTCCAGCAGTTCAGCTGTCTGGGAAGCATCATTTCCTCAGATGGTAAGATTGACAAAGAGAGAGACAACAGGTTAGCAAAGGCATACAGAGCTTTTGGAAAACCCCATAAAAGAGTCTGGCACAATAAACACCTGAAGAAAAGTACAAAGATTAGTGTCTACAGAGCCGTTGTACTGTCTACTCTTCTATATGGGTCTGAATCAGGGGTCATCTACTGCCACCACCTGTGACTCCTCGAACGCTTCCATCAGCGCTGCCTCTGTACAATCTTAACCATCCACTGGTCTGATTACAGGACAAATGTGTCTGTCCTTGAACAGGCAGAGATCACCAGCATCGAGGCCATGCTGCTGAAAACGCAGCTGCGCTGGCCAGGGCACGTCTCCAGGATGGAAGATCACCGCCTCCCTAGGATTGTGCTCTACGGTGAACTCGCCACCGGCTGCTGCAAGAGAGGAGCCCCGAAGAGGAGATACAAGGACTCCCTGAAACAACACCTCAGCCTTGGCCATATTGACCACCATCAATGGTCCACTCTGGCCTCCAATCGGGAGACATGGAGACACACCATCCATAACGCTGCTGCTTCCTTTGAGAACACACGCAGAATCAGTCTTGAGGAGAAAAGACAACGCAGGAAGAACCGTACCTCACCAGTAGTGCCGATGGAGACTATCTTCTGTGCCTTTTGCTATCAGACTTGCCTATCTTGCATTGGCATTTTTAGCCACCAGCGTGCTTGTAGCAAGCATGGGTAGAGCCCTTGCAAATCTTTGTTCGCGAAGCCTAGCCATGATATGACTGGTAAGGTTGTTAATAACATTCACTATGGGGACTTTCCTTTAAAACAATTGTGTTCTTTTACAGGTGGTTGCCACATACTAAATATTTTCCCTATGCTTTCTTCAGAAGATAAAGGAGATAAAAAACCCCACAGGAAACAAAACTCAAGAGAATTACTAAGTAGATGTCAACTGTTTACTTGGTTTAACCTTTTGAGGAACAAAACCAATTACTGTCTGAACAGATTAACCAATTCCAGTTTATTAAAGAATATAATATTGTTTCAGAGTAATAAGAACTTCCTCCTTAATAGTGTACCTGTTCTGGATTTGCTGGGTGGGGTTTTTTATTATAATAATTGTAGCAGAAAATAGTCAGGGCTATTCGCTGCACCTTGTCCATTCACCCTTTCACCACTCCACTTCCTCACATGTTCAGGCCCTGCATAACGAAGCATAAAAAGACAGAAACACCAGTAGCCCATGGGTCTGAAAATATAAAGTGCTTCAAAAACATTCACAGATTAATTTTGAAGAGTTTATTTATTTTGAAATCTCAATGTATTTAATATAAGAAAAAAAATAAGAACCCCTTCAAAATTGCCTTTCATAAAAACTTTGTATAGTTGACTAGGTAGCTGTAGTTGAAATTTCATCTATGTGACTTGCATGTTTGATATGACTCATTAATATTAAGTTAAAAGCATATATTTAAAAAATACTTGTCATATACTGGGAATGGCAGTGTGGTGCTGTATTTTTTCCTTGACAACATGAGGGCTATTCAAGTGAAGAAAATTAAGTTTGATAACATGACATGGATTTTATTTCTGAAAAACTGCACTAACATCCTTAAAGTTATGTTGTTAGAAGGAGAAGCTTTTATTCAATGAATGATGGATAATTTGCCATGAGTAACAGATATAACAGATAGAAGCCATTTTCTAATAGGTATAGAGTCCACTGAACAGAAATAGTAGCAATAATCTCTGAAAGCATTTATTCATTCCTGTTTCTTTAAAACTTCAATTCTTTTGGATCAATATTTTTCAAAAAGAAAAGCACAATACAGCTGAGTTCATAGTGCTGCAAGTTGCTGAAAATAGATTTTCATAAATAGGTTTATAGAGACATTTCTATTGATTTACATAAATTTTTATGTTGTTATCTATTTAGTGGTGATATTTACAACTTTAATGGTAACTTTGGTTTTAAGCCAAACATTAAAACCTTATTATTAATTTTCTGCTTTATTGTTTTGATTTTATCCATTTGATTTACAAAGCTTCAAAAGTACTTGAAACTACTTTAGAGATCTGAACACTTTTTAATATGTCTTTGCTTATAGAACAAAACCTCAGAGCAGAATTACTTAGCAAACAAGCAATCATACCATTTATGGACAGATAATTGTCTCAGATATATGAAAAGTACTCAAGTGGATTGCTTTTAATAAAGAGTTCTTCTTTAAGCAAATCAGTTTCTCTTATCTGATGAGTTTTTCCACAAGAGATTTTGACCTATTTGATTTATTTTTTTGTGCAGTTGTGAAAATACTATGGACATGTGTGTGACAAATAAGTACTACTTAGAAACTGCAAGCATAAACATGTGTAGATATTTCAAATAAATGAGGCATAAAACAATGAACATGGAAAGCATCATATATATGTCTGGATCCAAAAGATATTAAAGGAATGACAAGACATCTAAACACAATTCTCTTTGTGCCATCTGCCCCATGTTATTAAAGCATGAGTGTGTCCAGAAATTATTAGGAAAAGCTCAGGACTAGGCTGATGCTCAGTTTTATGCAGGAAAAAGCAAGATAGTAAAATCTGAAGGCTCATGGTATTTCCAGAATAAATTGCTACATTATGAAAACAAAAATTGATTGCTATTTATTTTGGATACATGGGGTAAGGTTTTATCTTCTCTTCTCTGTTTGTGTCATTCCAAAAACTGGACATTTTTGATTACAGTGTAAAAGCAGATAATTATTCTGACAATATTCTGTTCTCATACCATTATCTACAGACATTCCTTTTTCTCAGTTTATTTAGTACCTTCAAATCTAGGACAAGTAATGATAAACTTTTTCTTCCTTTTCCCCACGTCACTCTCCCTTCCCCACCCCCATATTTATCATACTTTATTTATAGAGTCAATACTTAAGTACAGAAACAGCAATGGTCTGGACTCATACTGCCTCACTTGTGGTTCTAAACTGACACAGAGTTAGAAATCCTTATAATCCTAGAAAAGTTTCTTAAAGCAATTGAAAGGAGTAAAGATCTAAGTCTCTCTTGTGGGAGATTTGGAGTATCCACATAGAATGTTTTTAGTAGCTACATCATCCTCAGAATGTTTTTAGGAGAGAGATCATCAGCTGGTAGTTTCAGCTAAGTGCCTAAAGCTGATCATAAACTGGAATGAAACCAGGCCATAAGTCAGGTTGTCAAGTTTAGAATCGAAAACAATAAGACCATTCTGAAGTTTGTAGATAAAAGAATTGCTAGATATCACTTCTTCATTCCAAAACCAACAAAAAATCCTGAAAAACTTTTGACGACTTACTACAAGTGACTCAGTATAACAGAAAAGTGTCTCAGGAGTCACACTCTTTAGTCATCTTAAAGTCTGCAGAATAACTGTTCATTACAGAATGACATTTGTCAAGTGTTGAAGAATATAAATATTCTTCTATGGGTTGAAACAATAAAAAAATGTAAAATAGTTCTTTCTAGCAAATTAGATATATTTTTTACTGTTTTTTTATTTTTTTAACTGAGTTTGTTAATGTAAATTTATTTTTTTTTAATTTTTAGAAATGCAATAAATCACCTATTAATTTAAGAGACTGTATAATCATACTTTTTTCAATCTAATTGATGAGTACTCAGGGCATTGTACTATGCATGTCTCCAGCCTATGATTCTGACTTTCCACATGTCCTGAAATCCAACTTTATGCCAGCTTTCATTGTTCAAACATAATCTACACAGAGAAAAATACATCCACATGTTTCGGCAGATTGCTGCAACCATTACATATGATCAAATAAAGGAATAAATTGCAGTCAGTACAATGTCCAACAGGAAAAGATATTTTCCATGGTCAGATCTAGTAACAACACTGAAACAAAGAAGTGAAATCTAAATATGTAAATTCCTAAAAGAGGTACAGGGGACTACAAGACCTCCCAGTATCCTACCTGTATAAATGTTAACAGGGAAACATTTGCATTAGAGATTCTGAGTTCTCATAAGAAACCCAAAATCTCCAAATTAGGAGCTCAGTCTCCCTAGATTTCCTCTACACAAGAAAGTGGTAGGTGACTTGTAAACAGAACTACTTCAGCTCATAGAGACCTCTGATCTAAAATAGCAGATAAATACCTAAAATTAGATCTAAGGAATGTGAGGTACATTAAAGGTAAGGTGTTTATGCCTTTGGTCAAGGTTTTTGCAGTGTGTTCTCGCTTGACCACACACAAAGGTAATAGCTTTTAAAATACACTGGTCATATACAAGATGACAATTGTCATGTGATTCCTTTTCTACCCAATTCAAGGAAAATCGCCTTGCCTTTCAAATATTTAAAATATGCTGTGATATTAATCAGTCACAGTCACGAAACATAAGTAAAGAGAGAGTAGGTTACAAAACGTGTCTCTTGATTTGTTTTCTCTAACTGTATTATTATAGTGTTTCAATAAGACCTTCAGAAAGATTTTTAGCTGTGGAGCATATGATTTGCAACAGGAGATGTAAATTTCAGTTATTAAGTGATTTGCACTAGGGACCATTTTTATTTTCAGTTGTATTTTTAGTTAATTTCTCTATTTTCAATCAGTTTTGTTTGACAAAATATGGATGATTCATTTTTTAAAAAGTGTTAAAAGGGGAAGCTTAAACTCTTATTTTTTATGTTTTATATGTTAGGAACATAAAAATATGCAGCTGGAGCTTTAATCTACCTAGATACCAGTATAATTCTTTGTGTCCTTTTCTTTTATTTTGAAGATCTTCTCCTTCTGCATTGTAATGAGGCATCTGCAGATATTTATTTTAAGTATGATTTAAGTATGATTCACTCCTGTTAATTGTTTTAAGAAGGGATATAACTTCTGGCAACATTCTCATTTTGTGGCTTTGGTGTTGATGACCAAATATTTACAGTTCCATCACTCTAATTTTAATGTCTTCATAATATAAACAATTTTGCTTATAGCTTATATAAATTATGCAATTGATATGAATACAGACTAGGCTGATTTGGAAATTTAAATTTAAATCGGGGGAGGAGCCATTATAAGTTTATTTTTCTTTTTTTGTATATAGTTTTGAGAGAAGAGAGGGGAAACAGGTATGTTCAGCGCAACAAAATAGCTCTTCAGTTTCTGTTTTGTATGGGAAAGGATAGAGAAAATATCTTCCTGCACATTTTCTAGACAGTACCTATATTAGGAGAAAAGTGAAAAGTTAGCCACCTAAAGACAAAAAGAGACTTCTGTCATTCTAGATGAAGTGTCAGTTGGGCACTTTTGATTGGCCTTTGCAAATAATAGTATTAATTAAGTGAATATCAGTTTCAAGTTTTTGTATATGAAGGGTATATCTAAAACTTGTCTTGTTTTTCAATTTTGAATTTTTACTGAACTTTTATGAAAAGGTCTGACACTTCTCACTGATGACTTCTCTTCTTACAATTCCTTGTTTCAGCTAAATAGTGACTCATCATCTGATATTCAGGGGAATTTTGAGAACTTCACAGAGAAAAGTAGGAAACTGGAAATCCAGGACTTCATTAGCTGTTATCCTAGCCAAATACCAATCTCAAGTGTTGCGATTTCATACTGATTTTACTTATGTGAAAATGATGCCACAGACTGAAAAATAGTGATATATCTGATCTCAGTCCTGCCTGGTTTATCAAGTTACTATCTTGTAAGATTTTGTAAAACCAAAAACAATAACAACAACAAAAAAAAAAGGACAAAGAAAAAAAGAATACACAACTATATTAAATGGTTTACAGCATTTTTTATTATAGAGGTCTACACAACCTTGTGGGGGTACTGCTGTAAATTATTAAAATAGCAATAACAGAAACTATCACAACTATTTGATCAATGCTCACTATTACCACTACTTTCTTGTCTACAGTAATATACTGTATTTTTCCTCCTTCATGAACAGATAAGGAAGAAAAGAGAGCAAGAAAGAGAGATTCTGAAAAAAAAAACCAACCCTGCTTTATTCTAAGTCAACAGAGTTTTGTGTATTTTCTTTCATAACATGAAGTTATTGGGTGTCAAATGACCTGCTAAACAAAGAAGATAAGCAAGCCACTTAGGTATAGTTAATAGAGTGCTAACTTGAGCTCCAGCAAAATGTTACAGTCCACCAGCTTACGAACATGTAGGAAACAATACTCCATGACCCTTAATTAACATTATAAAATAGCTTCACATGTTTTGGACATTGTAATTGCAAGATTTTACAAAGACTAAAGTAGTTAAAACTTACTGTGCATTGTTGTGTATTGCATATATAGGTTAATAAGATCTAACAGGGAAAACATTACAAGTCCCAATTATAGAACAAAAGCTACCTTTTCTATTCAAGATAAGTGTTCTCTATAGGCCTTTAAATTTTATTGAAAGCCTAATTTCTGCTCAACAGCTTTCTTCAGGTTTTATAGCTGGCTGATATTCATTCATTATATAACATGTTGAGACTTACAATCATTATTTGAAATCAAATGAGTATTTTTCCTGATTTTTTTTTCTGTGTGAGGGTAAGAGGAATATGCTTAAATTATTGTTAGGTGAAAATATGCTTTCTATAAATTATTTCAGATTTTAATGTATGAGGTCCTTACAGTAATTATTTGTGTATGTGTGAACAAAGAGGGGAAGAAAACTTTATAGATTGTTTCTCATTTTACTCAGAAGTCTATGCTGCTGTTAGAGACCTACTATTGCAAAAGATGATATGTATATTGCTTCAATTAATTATTGCATTTTCAATACCACGAAAAGATGTTGTTCTTTGCATACACAAAGACCAGCAAGTTACAAACCAGAAGAAACTAAGATAAAAAATTAGTTTTATTATCTTCATTTCACCCTGTCACCACCTGTCAAATGCAGTCAGAAGTTCTATTGGTTCAATTGATGACCACTATTCATCACTCTACTGTTGTGCAGTATAGCAAAAATCTTGGTGCTCTCTTCTCATAGTATGGGAAGGTGGCTGTGAAGCTCTCTTTAGTCCAGGCTGAAGAAGCCTTGTTCCCCCCTTATCTCCTTATGGGGCAACCTCTCCTACCTTAACCCTATTTGCGGCCAAGGACCCTCTCTAATTTGTCAACATCTTTCTTTTCTTGGATCATTTTTTTTTCAATGAGGGAATATGGACATAAAATACAAAACATGGCTGTGGCACTAGCTGTACTTGCTCCTACCAGAACCTTTCCTTATCACCTGTAGATCAAGAAGAATGCCAACATTTTCAAGTTTAAAGGAAAACTGAAATGAACATAGCAACATGCTTGGTCCATGGAGAATAACATGCAAATATATGACTTGTAGGTATACTAGGTGTTCATGATGTTTTATGTTTCACAAGAAAAAATTATTTATGGATTGTAAAAAGGAAAGATGTGACTGAGGCTGTGTTTCTGTGACAGCGTTAAGTCTAAGTTAGTATTGATACAGTCTCTGTTACAAACACGTCTAACCACTTCACACTACTGCCTTGGATGACTGCACTGTTCATTAGGCTAAAAACTGGCTGGTCAGCTGGGCCCAGAGAGTGGTGGTGAAGGGAGCTGCATCCAGCTGGTGGCTGATCACCAGTGGTGTTCTCCAGGGCTTTCGTATTTGGGCCAGTCCTGTTTAATACCTTAATCAACACAATATACTTGCAAGATCAAGTGCACCCTCAGTCAATTTGCAGAAGACACCAAGTTGAATGGGAATGTTGGTCTGCTGGAGGGCAGAATGGCTCTCAAGAAAGATCTGGACAACTGAATTCGTAGGCCAAGGCCAGTGACATGAGATTCCACATGGAGAAGTGCCCAGTCCTGCACTTGGGTCACAACAACCTCATAAGGTGCTACAGGCTTTGGGCAGAGTAGCTGGAAGGCTGCCTGGGGCAAAAGGACCTGGGAGCACTGGTCAACAAGCGTTGACCATGAGCCAGCAGTATGTCCAGGTGGACAATGACATTCTGGCCTGTTTCAGGAATAGTGTGCTCAGCAGGACTAGGTCAGTGATTGTCCCCTTGAGACGGCACTGGTGAGGCCACATTTCAAATCCTGTATTCAATTTTGGGCCCCTCACTGCAAGAAAGACATTGAGGTGCAGTATCCAGAAAAGGGCGACAGAGATGGTGGAGTCTGGAGCCCAAGTCTTATGAGGAGCAGCTGAGGCAACTGAAGTTGTTTAGTCTGAAGAAAAGAAGGGTCTGGGGGGAATCTTATTGTTCTCTACCACTACCTGAAAGGAGGCTGTAGCAAGGGGATCAGTCTCTTCTCCCAAGGAACAAGAGACAGAATAAGACAAAATGGTCTTTATTATCGGATATTAGGAAAAATTTCTTTCCTTAAACAGTTGTCAGGTATTGAAACAGGCTGCCCAGAAAAGTGGAGGAGTCTTCAGCCCCAGTGAGATTTAAAATGTGTATAAAGGGAACTTTTAGGGGCATGGCTTAATGGTGGACTTGGCCGTATTTGTAGGGTAATGGTTGGACTTGATGATCTTAGAGGCCTTTTCTAACCTAAATGACTCCATGATTCTATTATCAAGAATCAATATGTTCAGAAATTTATTTGCTCTGTCTTGGCAGATTATCTAAGGTATAGGAAGAAATACTACTAAAAGGCAATTCAACCCAAAATGGGTGTGTTCAGATGTCTGATGGATCCCATTTCTAGGTTCTTGTACTTCTGATATCCTAAATAAAGCCTAGAGTGAATAGGTTAGATTTACAGACATAACTCTTAGGCATCACAGGCTAGTCAAAATGAAAGTCAATTTCCACGCAAAAGGAAATGGATGTTTTCAGACACAAAAAGGCTTTTTGTAATCTGTGGGTGCACACAGTGAATCTGCCTCGCAGAATCACAGAATGGGTAGGGTTGGAAGGGACCACAGTAGGTCACCTGCTCCAACCTCCCTGTTCAAGCACAGTCATCCTAGAGCACATGACACAGAAATGCATCCAGACAGTTCCTGAATATCTCCAGTGATGGGGAGTTGATAACCTCTCTGGACAATCTGTTCTAGTGCACAGTCATCCACACTCTAAAGAAATTTATCTTCACATTCAGATGAAACTTCTTGTGCATCACTTTCTGCCTGCTGCCTCTTGTCCTATTTCTTGGCACCACTGAGAAGAGCCTGGCCTCATTCTCTTGACACTCTTTTGATATTTATATACATTGATGAGGTCCCCTCACAGTCATCTCTTCCCAAAGCTAAACAGGTCCAGCTCCTTCAGCCTTTCCTTGTGAGAGACATGCTCCAGTCCTTTAATCATCTGGATGCAGTCCGGGAGTTCCATGTCTCCCTTGTACTGAGGATCCCAGAACTGGGCACAGCACTTCAGATGTGGCCTTACTAAAGCCAAGTAGAGGGGCAGAATCATCTCACTCAACCTGCTGGCAATGCTCTTCCTCACGCACCTCAAAACACGATTGACCTTCTTGGCCGCAGGAGCACACTGCCAGCCCATGAGCAGATTGGTGTCCACCAGGACCCCCAGGTCCTTCTCCTCAGAGCTGCTTTCAATCAGGTTAGCTCCCAACCTGCATTAGGGTTGCATAACCCTGTGCATAGGGTTATTCTTCCCCAGAATACCAGATCTTTTGGACATTCTAAGTATGCACTACTCAGGAGATACATCTTTATTTTCTCTAGTTGGTACTAGTCAAAATGATATCACTCTCTACTCTTCTCAGGTTTATTTACACAAGGACTAAAGCTCCAAAGTGGACCCTTGGGAAGAAGGCAATAAAAATAACGGCTTTAACAAGTAGCTACTGTAGAAAAATGAATAATAATATCTTATTCATTTTCTGTTTTCTGTTGGATCTATCCCAATCTTTTATGTAGCAGCTGGGGACCAGTATGCTCAAGTACTGTTTTCCTCTGCAGACATTTTGTTTGAGTAACAAATAGTTATTTTACATGTTATATTACTACTTAATAGATTTCCAATAATAGCAGACCATTTTCTAGCAAATAGCACTTTTAATCATAATTTTAGCAGTTATATGTGTTGTAACAGTGACCACAAGTTAGAGGTGTTAAAAGCACTTTATATTTGCTCTGTAAAATGTACTAGTTTTGTATATTTTACCTTTACTCCTCCAGCACTTTGCCTCACCATTTCAATATTTTAAATTGCATTAATTAAGGGATTATTTCTGAAGGTACCTGCAGAATCATTAGGAACATAAGACCACAGCTCATGAAGATGAGTCTCTCTGGTGTCTTTCCTGAGGGTCTGTAACACAGCCATAGAAGAGTAGTGGACCTCTCAGCCAGGCATGACAGTCGAATACCACAAGGATAACCCTATGCCAAGTGGATTGCTGTACAAGGGGAACTCAGATGGGTTTATATTTCTCTGTGAAAGCAGTTTGGAGTATGTGCAGATAAGTGATTTATTTTTCTGCTAACTTAATAGGCACTGAATGAGGTCCTCTGTTTGTTAAACCAATGCCATCTGTGTTGTATTTCCTCCCATCCTCCTAAGCATAGGCATATTTTGATATTATTCTAGTCTGGTGCACACATTTTTCTTTTCAGTTTTAATTACTATTTTCTGTTTGCCATATGAGAAAAAGAATCAACACATTTTACATAGATGATGCTTAGCAGTTATTAAAGTTTAAGTATATTGATTTTTTATAGATCTTCTTTATATTAGTATAAAGGTTCTGCTAATAAATTTTAAAATTTTTATTAACAATATTTTAATCAGATTCCTGTAAAATCCTAAATTATAAACACATTATAGATGTTAGAAAATTAGCTAGGTTAAATAATTGCTTTATTAATTTAACCAGTGTTACATTATGGATGTAAAACTGTTATATTTATTGGTAAAATATGATTATGGACTGGTATGCTGTAAGAGAGATATGACATTTCTGTCTAGTTTCATAGATATTCATATTGTTAATCATAGATTTTTTTTCAATTCATCCTACAGCAACTCTATTAACACCAGCCTCAGAGCTAGACTTACCCAGAAGAAATCAGTCCATTTGTGATGTTTAGAATCAATAGGAGACTAAGTGACAGTTTGCATACATATGCTCTTTACAGCACACATTTATAACAAGTTTATAGGTAACTAATTTTCTATTTGCCCTGCTTCGGACAAAGATAAGTGATGGCATGTCATTGTGCAGAAACAGCATGGAAGAGAGATAAAATTTTGACCAATCAGTGAAGGAAAGACATTATTTCAGTGAATCCTGAAGGAATGGGAAAAGATAGGAGCACTTTTAACCAAGGTCCTCCTGGTTAGTCACAGAAAACGAGCTGAAAGACCTTGTCTCAATCTACGGAAGAGAGAAGGGATTTTACCTTACGTCTTGTAGATTTCCAGAAGCATAGGAAGATAAAATACTTTTGCACAGCCCTAGGTGGTCATTCTGTGGGTCTGACCTTCTCTTGTATTTTTCTCTAAAAGAAGGCATCTGGATAGATTAGTGATAACTGTGTAAAAAATGAAATCTCTGCTAGAAGGGTTCAGGTGTTTCCAAAATGACACAGTTGCATTTCTTCTGTTCTTCTCTTCCCCCCCCCCACTCTTCAAATCTAACTTCTGCAATGATGAATAGTGAAATGATGAATATAACAGAAAGAAGGTAGAAAGGATGGAATAAAGTAATCCAAAATGTTCAGCTATGACATAGTTCTTAAATAGGCAGGTTAGAAAATGCTGTTCCACATGTCTGAATTCACATTAAGTCTGACACTGGTTTTACCACATTAGAAATATTTACACACCAAAATAACTAAACAGTTTATCTGGATAAAACTTTATCCTAAACTATTATTAGACTGTGTAATTCTTCTATTAGTCCAAGCCCCTAGTTTATTTTTGGAGAATAATTTTAGCCACTAGTAAGAATTTTAATTCTATTTAATAAGCATTTTTAATCAAGAGCAATATGTTATTATGGCAGCAGGATCTTTATTTTTAGCCAGGAAGACCAGATTGCTTAGAGAAAGAGATTCAGCTGGAAAGTCTTCATGTTTTTAAAATCTAAACATTAGGTGCTTCAGTATATGCAACAACAGGCCAATTTCTTTCCTGCCTTCCATCCTCCCTTCCCTCATTCCTTCTTCCTCCCTTTCCTTCTCTCCTTCTGCATTTTTGCTTTTCTTCCTCCTTTTCGTGTGATGGAGTTCAGTAATTCCCTTTCCTCATCTTACAGAATCACCAAGATGCATAATACTTAAAAATACAAAAATTGGCAAGTACAACATTTGTAAAATCTCTGTAGGATGATTTATTTCAAACTGCAGTCAAATGCATTAATCTACATTCCAGTTTTAAAGTCATGCAAAAATAGAAGAAAGATTTTCTCCTGTTCCCTTTCCAGAGCATGAAATTATTGTGAAATGTTGCATAAACTGGATGGAAAATTTCCATCGAGTGCAGTATAGCTAAATAGAGAGCTAGCTCAAGTTTATGCTGCACCAGAAACACACAGTTAAATTCATCAAACTATGACCAAAACTTAAAAAAAAAAAAATAAAAAAAAATTTAACAACACATATGAGGCCAAGATATATCTTAATATGCAACCTTAATTCATATTTCCTTTTCTTGTAGTTCTGTGGTTACTATCTAAACATATGCAGGCGTTGACTTTTCCAGACAAAACATCAGTTCGTCTCTCCCTCATTCCTAAGAGTCTCATAAGTGTAATAGCTTAAACAAACAAAAAGGAAATGTTCAAGAAGGTATTCACTTTCCTACTGTTTGAGCTAACTATCTACTGAAAAATAAAGAATAATATGGTGATAGCAACGAACAAAAACTTTTCTATTATCAGAGCTTCCCAATAGCTCTTCACATGAAAGAAGAAAAAGATTTATGTATTGTTAATATGCCCTTTGGTAGACTGGATGCCTCCAGGTGTAAATAAAGAAAACCAGTAAGCCATAATTAGTTCCTGAAAACTTACTTTACCTGTACTTCATATCTACTATGAAAATTTGCAATTCCTTCTAAACATTGTATACTGGGAACTAATCACAGAGCCATAGAATGGTTGGGATTAAAAGATCATGTAACTCCAATACTCCTGCCATGAGCAGAGAATTTTCCACTATATTGGTTACGCAGAGCCCCATTCCGCCTGGCCTTGAACACCTGGGGGATGGGGAATCCACAGCCCCTCTGGGCAACCTGTTCCATTGTCTCACCACCCTCACAAGAAAGAATTTCTTTCTAATATCTAATCTAAATGCACTCTCCTCCAGGTAAGGGCCATTTCCCCTTATCCCATCAACCTATACATGCCCTTATGAAAAGTCCTTCTCCAAACTCTTTGTAGACCCCCCACCAAGGTACTGGAAGGCTGCTATAAAGTCTTCCTGGAACCCCCTCTTGTCCAGGCTGAACAATCCGAACTCTCTCAGCCTGTCTCGAGAGGACAGGTGCTCTGGCCCTGTGATCCCTTCTCTCCAGCATGTCAACCTTGTCACACAGCTTGGTGTCACCATCAAACTTCCTGAGGGTGCACTCAGTCCCACTGTCCATGTCACCAACAAAAATGTTAAAAAGTGCTAGTTCCAATACTAACACCTAAGAACACCACCCATCACTGCTTTCTGCTTGGACATCGAGCTGTTAACCACAACTCTTTGAGAGCAACCATCCAGCCAAATTTTTATTCACCAAGTGGTCCATCCATCAAATCCATGTCCTTCCAGTTTAGAGACAAGAACGTTATTCAGGACAATGTCAAATGCACAATGAATATTTTTTTTTCTTTTTCTCTTCTTATTTGCCATTCTTTAACTGTTACTGCTTCCACAGTTTGGTTACATTTCCTGCTAGGCCTAGGATTTGGACATCTGTGATTCTGAGATTTGCTGATGAATTCATTTATGTCCTGACCTTTGTGAAGTAATCAACCAATATAATTAGAAATCATTCCTCATGCAGTTTTCTGAATTCACTTTTCTTCTCTTATCCATTATTTCTCATGCCTAAATTGACTCCTGCCTCTGAGAGTAGAATTTTGTATCATCTTTTTATTTTTCAGTCTGTGATGTATTATGTTTCTTAAATATTTTTTTCTGAATTTTATGTAGTATCTAAACCAAAATTCAATAGCACAAACAAAATCATTAAAACCCTAAGTATTAACAATTCCAAGATTTTTTTCTGCAAGTGTCTTGATACTTGTATTGGACCGAGGTATGAAATTCCTCATATTCATTATTTGGATTTCTAGTACTTGTGTCCAAGCAGATAAGTACACTGCATATCTACAATGTGTTTAAATGGGATTTTCTATCAGTGCAATGCATGAGAATTTACAAAAAATATATATTTAATTTCTACATTAAAGAAACACAATTGAAGCATTCTGAGGTTTTTTTATTTTATACAGTTAACAATAAATTTCCATATTGAACACTACACTGAAGCAGTACTTTTAATCCATTTTTGAAAAGTATGATATTTTATAATGACAACTCAATGAGAAATAGAGTGGTGAAAGAGAAAGTAATTGAATTAACAGCATTGAAACATAAACATATAATCAATCTACCACAATTTTTTAGCTTTTAAAAGCATCCTCATAAAATGCATAAGAACAGCTGCCTAAAAGTGCCACAAATCTTTTCTTTGTGAGGTCTTCACATGAAAAATACCTAAACGTTGGTGAGGTTACCAAAGAAATGACTTTATAACAAGGTAAGGAATCAAACTCTATGGTGCATTTTCTTTAAGGAATTATGTAAAATGGTACAATATGAAAATATCAACTCATCAAAGTTATTTAGTCTCAAGAAAACATGGGGTATCATATATCATTTTTTTTTTCTTATTTGGCTTTATAGTTGACCTGTTTATGAGCAACAACAATAAAAGCTTTTTGTATGTTTTCTTCATATTTTTTACTACTAAAATAGCACAGACTATTTGTTTATTATGCAACTGCTGGTCTTAAAGACTGGCAATTTTCATCCTGTCACATACCATATAAATGCGTGCTTTACCTAATAAAACCTCAGGAAAATATTGTGTGCATCATGCATAGAAGGAGCAAATTCACATTTTCTATCATCACTCTCTGATAAATTATACAAATACCTGTACTGTACTTATAAAATGAAGTAAATTTCATATAGCAGATATTTCAAAGGTGGTATTATATGTCAAGAGTAAAGAGATAACTGAAAATCTGATCTATAAAAAGTGTCTCAGTATGTAGTTCCACTGACATTGTTCAGCAAAGTGGTTTAGCATGCGTTTTATGATTGTCTTCCAGTCAAAGTGTCAGAGATCGAGAGATGTTTTCACAGCGATCTAGCAGACTGAAAAAGCAGCTTGACTTTTAGCAGGTTTTCATCAGGTGGAAGACCTGGAGGTGCATGGTAGGTACTGAATTACATTCTGTGAATTAGTTTGAATTTTCTGCCATGGACTGATTTCTCTACGCTGTTCTTACGAGACCTCACCTGAACTCCTGCGTCCAGCTCTGGGTTCCCCAGTGCAAGAAAGGTATGGACCTGTTGGAGTATGTCCAGAGGAGGAACAAGAAAATAATCAGAGGGCTGAACAACTCTTCTATGAAGAAAGGCTGAGAGAGCTTCTCAGCCTGGAGAAGAGAAGGCTCTGGGTGGATATTATCAAGGCCTTTTAACACTTAAAGGGAGCTTATAGGAAAGATGGAGGGAGACTTTTCACCAAAGTCTGTAGTGACAGGGACAATAGTTTTAAACAGGAAGAGGTATATTTGGATTGTTTACAAGTAAGGATTTTTTTTTTTTTTACAATGAGGATGGTGAGACAATGTAACAAGTTACCCAGAGAAGCTGTGGATGCCTCATCACTCTGAAAAGTTCTAGGGCAGGTTGGATGGGGCTTTGAGTGACCTGGTCTAGTGGAAGATGTCTGTGCCCATAGCAGGGAGTTGGAACTAGATGATCTTTAAAGGTTCCTTCCAACTCAAACCAGTTCATGATTCTATGATTCTAAAGTATATATTACTAAAATAGCTTTTTGTATTCCACTCCTCTTAGACAAATATATAAAATAAGTAAATCATACTAAATTTTCTTCTTTAGAGTTGGTGAAACTGCTATAATGAATCTCAACCCATCTAGATATCAAGCATATCAAACATAGTTTTAATATGAACTCCACGGCTTATGTTTGAATGATTCAAAATAAATACTCTGAAAAATTCAGATGTCTAATGTCAGATGTTTCATTCATTTTGGCCAGAGTGTTACAGGTATATGCATACAGAAAAAAAAAAATTCCATATGATAAAGAGCATAATTCGTTATCAGCATTTTTCTGACAGGAAAAGAGTTGCCTGTTTTCATCCTTTCATGATGGTATACTCTAGATTAAGTGTTTTAATTACACTTTTCATATTTCCTTGTCCTGATGAAAATCCAATACTTTTATGACTGTTTTTTATAATTCAATATACAGAAATAATTTGAATATTTTATAGTAACATACTGAACTGAAATTATTAAGAAAATATAAAGAACTTTTGTGACTATTTTTCTAGCAGTCAGTGAGAAGACAGTTGATATTGACTTCCATGGGAAGAAAAATATGCTTCTGTTAAATATATATCATCTGATCAAAATTTGAGAGAAGATGAAGCAATCCAAGTGCAAGAAAATTGAATAACCATTTTCATTACTTTTTAACAGAATAAGATTTTCACTTTTTTTTAATACTTCTTTTTAATTTTATCTCAATTTCCATAATCAAGAATGATTAGCAGAACGTTGGATTTTGCTTTTTTATTTTGAAAAATGTGCCCACATATGTGCATGATAAAAATAGCCATGCCACATTTTAAGACTCTGATTTTTTAGCAAATGAGGAACATACCAGTGTGTGTGTCTGTGTGCAAGCTCATGTTTGCACACAGGCATCTGTAAAGAAACTACTGAATGCATACATGCAGTGAAATTTTTTAGGAAGATTTATGCATTCCAGCAATTTTATGGGAATCATGTTCACAGTCAAAGTCAGCAATTCTTTCTCACTTATCTGTTAGATAGTGAAAGAAGATGTTGCCTTCCCTTGTCTTGTGCTTGACTTGTCCCAGATGCAAGAATGAACTAGAAAACAAATTGTTTTCCCTATTGTTTGCCCTTACTGATTCAAATCCTGTTTTTCACATTTTCTTGCAAAAATTTCTTCCAGAAATGTTAAGAAAGATCTGAAGAAAGTTTGTGCAGTCTCACTTGGTTTTAATTAATGATGAAGAGTGGAGTGAGACATTAATTTTAGCCTTTCATGGTTTACTGGACATTTTCACATATAAATGGAAGTCAAAAGTCATAAATAAGGCTAATAAAGCTTTCAGAAACTGCCATTCTGAAATAAATAGTATTCAATATTAGACCAGTCCAGTGAAAGATAGATTCTTTTTTGTTTGTTTGGCTGTTTTTATTGTTGGGTTTGGGTTTCGGTTTTTTTTTTTTCCTCCACATATGTGCATATATTGAGTACTTTCAAAGATTTATGAGAGCCTGAGCTCAAGGGTACTGAGAACCCTATGAATAGTAAGATGTTTGTATGAAAGTGGAGGCAGACTAATTTATAATTTCAGCTTTGAATCTGTGAATTTTGGATCTGCTAGTATCTGTATAGATACTTTTGCTGTTACACTTTCTTTTTTCCTCTAAGCTGGAGTTCACTTTTGGTAAATTGACATTTTTCGCAATGGACTATGGCAAATGAAAAATGTTGTCTGTACTTCAAAAAATTAACAAGGGTTAGAATACATTAGTCTTGATTTGCACTTTTCTCAGCTTAAAATATTTGTTAGGTTTAAACCATTACAACATTACAAAGCAGTTTCAAAAACAACTCACTTGCTTTTCTTCTCAGGAAGAAAGTGCTCTTCATATAATACTGAACTATTAATCTATGCATATAGCTGATCTTTTTTTTCCCTTTCCAAGTGTTAATTATATTTGCTTGTTTTATAGCCTCTTTTATTAAACTGTGGCATGAGTTTCCAAACACATGGTTAGTAGTTAAGCATCTCATTAGCACCAAAAACCAAAGGTGGATATGTGCTTGGTTGCTATCTTTCACTGCAACCTTTAAATTTTGATTCTTCTCTCATGTGTGTTTTTCACAGTAATCTTCCCACATTCTTACAAAGCCTTTAAAGCACCTAGGTAATAGTCTCCAACAGAGTCACAACTTTGTTCCTGATGAATGGTGTTTTTGCTGGAAATGGTCTAGTTCCATTAAACTACCGCAGAGCTATACCAGATTTGCGTGAAGTTCACTGAGAAATAACCAGTAGTGATTATCTTGACATCCTTACCCAGTTTAGTCTCCAGAGACTGTCAAGTATTCATCAATAAACAGTCAAACAAATCAGGTACATACAAGGACAGAGCAGAAAGCTGCATAATTAAGCAAAACCTGAAAAAAGTATGCTTCATTCATCTGGCATTTTTGAATGCTTTACAGCTGACACATTAATAAACTTCTGTTGTAAAGAAAAAGAGAGCAAAGATGTACTTTTCCAATAGTTCAGTACTGTAACAAATCTGTACTTTTTCATAGCTGTATGAGATTTTACATTCTTGCAAGCTTCTGTTGCCTGTCACAAGATCAGCTTCTCACCTGCCACTTAAATTCTGCAGCCCTTGGTACCAATGCAATGCATCTAGAAGTTCTGTGTTAATAAAAGCAACATAGTAATTTTGGAGAATTTGCATTCCTGGACCTTAATTATTATCATAATTCCAGTCTCTTCTCTTCCTTACAGCATAGCATTCTAAATTGCTAAATTGTCTAAATTCGCTATCTTTGATAGATGTTTCTTACTGATATTTCATGCAAAATCCTGTTGATTACTTTTAGTCATACTGGGTTGTGAATCATAAAACCATTTTCAGTTTTCACATCTGTTCTTGGAAAATCTAAATGACAGTCACAAGAAGGCAAACTTGGCCCAATCTTTTTTCCCACAACTCTAGAATTTATTTCCTTTCATTGCTGCAGGCCATAAATACTGAAAATCCTAATTAAAACACAAAGTTTGACTCTGTTCTCTTCAGGGATTACAGAAACTAAGTGAAAGGAATGTGAATTAAAAAATTATACTGTTCCCAACAAAGACACCCTCAGAGTTTTAAATTGTTAACTTTTCTTTGCTCTGGGATCATGTACCTTGTAAGGGAAATAGTTACTGTGGAAAAACTAATGAATGTAGACATCATTCAAACCAGTTTCACACATACACAAAGTGTCAATGGGAATAGAATTTCAGACAAAAACATCTAAGCAATTATGCAAGGAGGAAAGAATTATATTTGCTAGATACAAAGACAGCTTTGTTGCCTCTGACTTCATAGAAATAAGTGCACTTGTGTTTGTGTGTGTATGTAAAGTATGCCTTACAGTAGTAATAAGACTTCACCACTTGAACAAACCAGGCAAGAAAACTGACACATTTTCCAGAGCTGATGTCAAGAGTTGTAGGTCAAGGTCAGGCTAAACATAATACCTTCCCCCTGTTCAAGGCAACTTTGATTGCTGCCCCTCTTTTTTTTTTTTTTTTTTTTTTATTTTTAGAGGTAACACTCTCCAGTTGAAAAGGGGAAAAAAGTAGCTGTATTTGCCAGAATCTTGCCTGGCTGCAGCCTCCCTGTTGATAAGAAAACCGAAAAAACAACCTAAGATTGTGTCTGGGATAATCTTGCAACACATGATAGCCAGTTTGTTTCATAGGGTGTTTTTACTTTGTGAATTATATTGTATTACAAAAATCAATGTTAACAAGAACTCTGGATACAGGCAATTAACCAAATTCTAATATTGTATCAAAATAAATTAAAAACCAAATGACTGAGGTTTTGCTAGTGGACTGTGATTTTCCATGGTACCTGATTTGGCTGATCTTACAGTGTTTTATAAAAGATTTCACAGTGTTTTAACAGAACTGACTTGGGCTTTTTTAAGGCTATCAAAATATTTCTAGAAAGATTAGCATAGAAGAGAATAAAGTAGACTATTTCAGTTGGAAGGGACATACAGTGATCGTCTAGTCCAACGGCCTGATTAATTTAGGGCTAACCAAAAATTAATGCATGTTATTAAGGTCATTTTCCAAATACGTCTTAAACTCTCATGGCCTTGGGGCATCAACTGCCTCTCTAGGAATCTGTTTCACTGTTTAACCAGCCTCTCAGTACTAAGAAGTATTTCTTAATGTCCAGTTGAAACTTCCCCTGGTGCAGCTTTAAACTACTCTTGATTTACATATAAGATAGATGGTTAATAGAATCCAATAGCTTTCCACTCCAGAAACACTTTATAGAGCACCTAGATTTACAATACCAATGGGAAATAATATGCAAATGCAGAGGTTTTTCAATTTTTTTCAACTGTGAAAGATTTTACAAGTAATAAACCTATGTGGTATTGTATTTCATCTCTATTATTTTAGCTAAATCTGGAGAACATTAGTGAGCTTTGTTTCAGTCTATTTTGATACCCAAAACAACCATGGCATATTGTTTTCTCTTACCTTTGGTGTATGCTCTCAATTAACTACAGTCATAGTGACCTTAGTGAAAAAAGCAAGACTACTGGTGTCTGAGTCTTAACTGCACACCCAATTTTTATGGAAGAAAATGATGTTTCCTTAGTAATCAGATCATTTGCCTATAATTAAGAACGTGGTCAGGATCTGAACTCCTTCAATAAACAGTTGCTAGTTTCTGCAAAACACTTTTTTTTCCTCTCTCTCTCTTCTGGGTTTTCTCTGCAATACTGCAGAAAAAAATTTGGTCTCTTCTATAGAGGTCTAATATCCCAGGAACAGAGAGAACTGCTATGTGTATCCAGCTACCAATTGCATGACTGTGCAACCTGTTCATTGTGCTCAACACTATTTTCCATTCAAGTAATAGATCTGAATAAAAAAGCACTGCACAAAGACATTTTAAAGACAGATTCACTACATCTAAGTCAAGTGGTCCTTCAGTTGGCAACCTGTATTATCTAGGCAGTCATTAGGGAGAGAAAGTATTCCAAATGTGAAATTCAACTCATGAAAGGCTTGAACTATGATTCTTTCTCTACTGAAAATATTTCTTTATGAGAGCTGGCTGGTCTGGCCACTCTCAACAGTGTCACAAAGCTAACCACAGTTTCTTATACACTTAAGTGTTCAGCTTATTTAATAAAATTCAACAAGAATATAAGCACTAAACTCAGGGGGGATTTCTGGTTGTGTTCTATTACCATAGATTAGTTTAGACTTACTTGATTTTGAGAAGTTTAAAGTAGTCTAGACTAGACCTACAAAGGCTGCAAGTTATTTTTTGTAATAAGCTCAATATCAATATAATATACATATACTTTAAATCAGAAAGCCAGAGCATAAGGTAAGTTAAATATGAGGAGCTTCAGAAGTTGAGATAATACATGGTAGCTGGGCAATGAAAGCAAATTCAAATCACTGTAGATAAATGAAAGCTAATGTATAACTGAAGGAATAATTTGAACTTACACAAACTGATGGATTCTAAATTAAACATAACCATCCTAGGAAAAGTAAAATAACAAATAAGGATAATTTTAAAAACCACAGGGAAAACATCTGTTGAATGCCTACAGGCTGTCAATAAGAGAAAGCAAGGGGTAGAATATTATGAAATGAATAAAGTAAAATACTGAAAATATTGTGTCAGAGGGATAGCTTTACTTTGACATAAGAAAAACAAGTATAACATTCAGAGAAAGACAGAAAAAGCTTCAGAGTTATTTTGCTCTGTTACTGTAAGGAGATATTAAATATAACAGAACTCTGAAACCAGATGAACAGCTGATTGAAATTGCTGTAGTGCCTTTGATATTGTTAGTATTGTGCAATTTACAGCAGCTGAAAAGTTGGCCACTAAGTTTAAAGAAGAGATGAATACCAGATGACTGACTGAGAAGTATAAAATAACAAACAGTTTAAAAGAAATTATATGTTCTTTTTCCCCCTTTAGTTACAAGAATAAAAGACCAAACACTTCAATAAAGAAAAAGAAGCAAAAGTAGTTACGGTGAAAAAAACACATACGGAGTGGGGGTTGAACTAAAAGCATTTTAGTAGAAATTGATATTGCAAAGCAGTGAGGCATGTATTTTGTTCTCCAACACATACCCCATAGATACATGTTTTGACTTCAGCTTCTGCAACAATCTTTTTCTTTCCTCTTGATTTGGACCCTCTTTTCATTCTCATGTCTTTTCTTCATACATTTCTTAGCATGGCCTGCCCTAAAATATAATTTTTGCAATCAACATTTAAAGAGATTACTACCGAAATAAGCATGTTGTAAGAAGAAGATTCACTGTTAGTCCTAAAATAAACAGGCAAACAGGCAGAAGTCACAAATAAAACTCAGACAACAGTAAAGCATGAAGAACTGCTTAACTGAAGTAATGGAAAATGTCATCTGGGCTACAACCCTGAAAACAACAAAAGAGTGTCTGATTTCTTGTGACACTACATGTACATCAATTACTTTCTTTGTTCTTAACTTAAGGTTATTTAAAATTAACCTAGTGTTTTATTGTTTGGTGAACCACCCCTAACAATATAAGTGACAAGTCAGTTGGAGACGGGTAAATTAGGAATTCTGTTCAGTGCTAGATATCTAAATCCTGTTAGATAGCATCTTCCTCTGGAGGTCTGAAACATTACCTGCTTCTTTCTGTTCACCAGATAAGAGAGGTGCACTTGTAGGATGTAAAGTTCAGTAAACATCCAAACAGTACATGAAAACACATTATTCAAGTGAACAGGATATAAATCTATGGATAAGAAATTATCACTTTTCATTTAAACCAAATATTTCTTTTATACATTGTTTGCATGTTTCTATCCCTATCATTCTCATATTTATGGGCACGTTGAGAGAACTTTTTGTTCCTCTATACATATTTTGCTATGCTTTTAAACAAGGTTGTTATTAGTATTGCCATTGCAATCGTTATTTATAAAGAAAAAAGTATTCATAGAGAAAATATGAATGTTACACAAGGTCAGTATTTTCTCCTCTAATCCATATTAGTAAAGGAAAAATCACAGTAGATTGTATTCCTGCATTTTGAATACACCAATCTATTGTAATGGTTATACAGTAGAAATTTTTCTGATGTTACTGGATCTGGAAATGGAAGGAGATCCAGGTGATCTTTACAAGATAATTAGTTCTTCAGATACATTTTTGTCTCTGAAATGTTGAAAATTAGTTAATTGAAGAAAGACTGTGCTACATAGGAAATATACAGTTCAAATATAATTAGGAATGGGTTTGGGACTTTGTTTTGTTGCTTTTTGGTCTTTTTGAAATTATATTAGGGAGCATATTTCAGTGGAAAAAAGTGGAACACCTTAAGTTTTGCTCATGGTACAAATTTGTCACTCTTTAAGAGGGACAGAAATCACCATTCTGTGTAACAATCTTGAATCCATTACAACTACTCTTCTTTATTGAAACATAGAATTTGATCAATATAAGTTGCTGCAGTTAAAATTCTGTATTATTGCATATTACTAAATAAGAGAAGATAAAAGGAGTTGAGGTCAGACATTGTTAAATTCTTCCTGCATGAAATGTTTTAGCAACAGATAGTCTCCAAATATGCAACTTATAGCAAATATATATCCTAGTAGCTTTTTTATAACAAAAAGTTAAGTAAAGAAAAAGTAGACACATTGCAATTACGGACCTTAGTTTTCTGAGCAGTGAGAAGAGAAAATGCTTTGAATATAAACAGAACAAAGTAGAGAAATGTTAACGATCTGTACCTATGTAAATGGTGCATGAAAGATTGATTGTATATTTTCCAAGATCTCTTTCAAGTGCCACTTTTTTTCCCCTGGTATAACTGAAATGACTAAATAACTAAAGACTAAAATGTCTTCTATTTAAAATATAATTTTTCTCTTTTTTTAATTCATTTTTTCACACTTTTTTTTGCACTCACATAACAACAATATATATTTGTTAATGTAGCAAAACCAAATTCCAGCTCTTACAGACTTAGATTTTCCAGTTGTCTTAAGTATTTAATAAATGTTTTGTTTCCATTTTGGGGAAAAGGAGTGAAGCCCAAAGCTTTGAAGAAGAGATCACATAACCTGTAATGATGTTTCTCAGTGTTTCGGAAGAAGGGAGGGTAAAGATGCCTTCAACATTCCTGTGGTTTGGAGTAGTTTCACTACTGACCTCATATTTGTGGACATTTACAAGTATTTGTTTGCTTTCTGCAGAGTGGAATTGTTTATGTATCACCCACTCTCACTGTGGTTGAAATGGCTTGTTTCGTTAGTAGCTCACCTAAAACCATTTAAACTTTAGGTTTCAAGTTTAAGCTAGCTGTCTGGGCTCTGTCTCCAGTTAATGAAAGCAAAAGGAGAAGCCTCTCAAAGTAGGTATTTAAGACACTGGTAGAGACTCAAATTCTTAACCCATCTCCCCCTCTCAATCTCTCTTTCTGTCTCCTTTGCTCCACTCATGACCTCAGAGATTGCTTCATTACAGTCAGTATTCCTGCTGTAAACAGCCCTTGCCTCCTCCTATCCAATATGTCTTTCTGTAGCATCTGGAATGCTCACAATATCTAATTTTTCTTCTTAGGGCAGAGTCAGTTTTGTATCATAAATTTTTGCTGTGCTCATTAGAAGACTTGCTGAGAGGTGTGGTGGATCTCCCAGACCTAAAAGCATGTGATATTTGATTACTCTAACTACCTCTTTACTAATTGTGCTTTATCTATTGATTAATGTGCAATATGGAGATCTTTAGATGATTCTATAGTTAATGCTTTGATATAAGATTGCTAAACAAATATAAACTAGAAATATAATACTTTAGTATTTAGTAAGAAAGACAAAACAAAAATCAGAATACAAGTCTGAATTTCAGGACAAAACCAGCAAAACCCACATTTCACACTCTATTAGAACGAAAGTAAAGACTGTTCACATAAGCCACGTGAGAAAGACTCAAACAAGGTCTTGCAATTTTTTTTTGGGTTCCAGAGTTGTAACAAATTTTGCATAATTCTGTCTGAATCTCTAGGGAATTTTCTTTATTTCTCTCACCTAAGAGGTCTTGCTGTCTGCATGCTTGGTCTTTTCAAGAATCAGTCCTCTAGTCAAGCTCCAGACTGTCACTGTGTGCTCAGAGGCTTGTTAGCACATTCCATCCCATGATGCTTCACCAAAGAGTCGCACACCTGTGCCCTGACAGAGAACATGACATCCATCTTTCCGTTCAGAAAATTTCATCAAATGTGACTGTAACAACCACGGAAAGACTAACATCCAAGTTTCCTCTCACTTGTTAAGCCATTCAACCTAAAATACTTTAAACAGTAAATAAACACAAAGGAGTCATTGATGTTACGTAGTGCTTAGGACTTACTCTTTTATTTTGTAGACCATGCTTGTCCTATTCTGACCTCAACCTTTCTGTTGCTCAGACTGCACCTTAGAGATCACTACACCTCAATACCATGATGAGAACACGTCTGAGGGGATTGCAGAGAATTCTTTTGCCTACTACATATTTAGCAGACAAAACCAAGAAGTGCCCCTAGGCAAGCATTACACCATAGAGACATGATGTCTGGAACTGGGAAAGGTGCTGTGAGCTTCACAAACTGTTAGTTATTACCATAAAAAAGCACAAATACCATGTATGTCAACTCCTTTGCAAGAACAGCAGTGACAGTCATAACTTTAGAACTAGTCATTGTTTATTTCCTTTTTTTACACGGATATTAGATTCATTTGTGCAAACTATAAATCTGCTTCTTTAGGACAAATAACAAATAAATCATAGCCTGAATACTAAGATCTAATAGCTGAGATGTTTGGCAAACATATTCAAATCACCCAATAGACAACAAATGCAATGAAATTTATTTTTAACAGATTTCAAAGCATAAATTTAAAAGCATTTTCTGTATTTTTAACTTTTTACTGTGATGTTCTTCTCATTGCACTAAGATTTAAATTGCAGTTGTTAGTTTATTGTTTAAAATTACATTAAATGGGGGAATTTTGTATGTATATATGCAATATAGAACTGTTGTCTTCTGAAAAGCAAATTAACAAATGGAAAAACAAAACTCCCTTGGTAAGAAGAGGAGGCTGAGGGGAGACCTCATGGCAGTCTATGACTTCCTCCTGAGGGGAAGAGAAAGGGTAGGCACTGATCTCTTCTCTGTGGTGACCAGTGACAGGACCTGAGGCCAGAAGTTGTGTCAGGAGAGCTTTAGGTTAGATATCAGGAAAAGGTTTTTCACTCAAAAGGTGATTGAGCACTGGAACAGGCTCCCCAGGGAAGTGGTCACAGCACCAAGCCTGACAGAGTTCAAGAAGCATTTGGACAATACTCTCAGGCATATGGTGTGACTCTTGGGTGTGGTCCTGTGCAGGGCCAGGAGTTGAACTTGATGTCACTTGTGCGTCCCTTTCCAACTCAGCATATCCTGTGATTCTACAATAAGTAAATATATGTAGATATTCATCCATTTATTGGATCAAGAGTTTTCCAGGACTGGTAGATTAAGACAGAGCAAGGGTCTAGTCTAATTCACATAGTCAACTATTTTTTTTTCTAATTTCATGTGTCTAGTGCACTGGTCCTCCTAAACAGATTTAGCTCTACAGTCAGCGGAAAGTGGCTTTTAAAGGCTTCCAGAAGGAAACAATTTTAACCTATCATGGAGGCCTTTTTTATTGAAGTATTTTCCAAATGGCAGGACTGTGTGTAGATGATAGATCCCTTTGTTAACAGTAGAATGTGCTGAGTTTCCCACCTAGTCTGTGCATTAAGATGAATAATGTGCCATTGATGTTCTATGTTCTTCATTCTCAGGTAATCCAAATAGACATGGTCCCTATAACCATGGCCCTGTGATCACTGGCATGGGATTCTCATTTAGGTTAACATGGAATGACTGATCAAATCATAGAACCTGGTGTGTTTGTTTTTTTTTTGGAGGGGGGTTATGACACCAGATAAAAGCCACAATAACATGTCTTCTTGTAGGCTACTTCCTGCACAAAAAATATTAGAAGAAAAAAATAAAAGAAAATACTGCTCTAGCTGTGCTAAGTGCTGTGCAAACACACCATTTGTAGGTCTTAAGTACCTAACTCAAGTTTAAAGGTAAAAGAGACAATAACATATCCAAATGAGTCCATTTCAAGTATGGAGCTTTCACATATGTAGACAAGTTTAATATAAGGAGTGAGCACAAAACTCAGAAGCACATATTCTGCTACATGATATGCTTAGCATAATTTTTTAATTGAAGCTCAAGAATCTGCTCTTATGTGTGATAAATTAGAGTGTCATATGATGGTAAATAACCTATTCCCTAATGTCTTTCCAATACCACTACAGTAAGAGTTATTATCATGTTGGTATTGTTACTTTAGAAAAGATTGGTAAATTTGGTAACAGTGAGCAGATTATAACAGCCTTTTTGGCTTTGCTGCACAGAAAGGAGTCCAAAAGAAACCGAAGACAGCAGTGAGGCTTTACGCTATCCTGCCATACTGAGACATTAATTTTCCATGTTTTACTTTAACCACTACCAGTATCTTTTTTAAAACCTATCATTTATTCATTTCTTACCAGAAATGTTTTAATAATATTCACTGTGCATGACTTTGAGTTATCTGGCTTTGCATGGATTTTTAGATAATCATGTCCTTTGGGCCACACAGCATGGAGGAGTTCATGTTCACAGTTTTTAAGAATAAGCACTCATGGATCATAGTTTCTGCATCCATGCTACAAACCATTTGGCCTGCAGCAGCTCTGACTCTATATAGCATCCCTGAAATATAACTATTATTTTGTGCAGACTTTTTTTTTTCAGTTCAAGGAATACAACATAATGTGGAGGTTGTATTATAGTTCATTGCTTTTTAAAAGATGAAAAAAGAGTTTGGTGTGAGAATATGAAGAGGCTTCTGAAGATGCACAGAGTGCTGGGATAAATGTTTGTGGACTTGGAAGAGAGAAAAAACCCCATGGTTGTTACTATCTCATTTGAACAGATCAGAAGTGAACCAACCAGCGCCCAGGTATTTTCCAGGAGAGCATGCTTTTAGCAATCCAGATAATTCAGGGAGGAAAGGAACAGTTAAATGGTCTGAGGAAAGGATTTTAGGCTTGTACTTGTTCTCCGGATCTTTTATTTATCTCAGTAGTACTCAGACTCCCTCATTGTTTTAACATAATTCACAACAGAAAAGGTTTAAAAGAGAATTCTATATTTCAAAAATCCAGATAGTGAAGTTATTATTTTACTTATTTTTAAAAAGGATTTTTTTTCCAGAAATATAAGTGACAAAATATCACAGTAAGCTATAGTGCTAGTACATGAGTACACACAAGCAAAATCACAGTGATTGCTGGCAGTTATGTATGTCATGCTCTCATTTAAAACATTCTAATTATTGTTATTGTAGCAACGGAGTGAGAAATAAGGCAAAAGGAGACAGAATGTACATGATGTATCATGGACAGCATTTTTTTGTCCTTTATGAATTAATAAAACATCAAAATGTTTGTCATGCGTATGGAAAAAACCAAATTGGACCCTAAAACAGAAAGTGAAAACTACGAAAGAAAAGTTATGAAGTGGTAGTTTACACTTATGTTTGATGTTTTTTCAAATAATTTTTTCAGCTTTTTTTTTTCTACAGACAGTAAATTACATTCATTTACAATCATAAAAGCCATCAATAACTATTATCTTTATGGGATTACTAATCTCTGTTCTCTCTTGCAAATGTCATTAAAAGCACTAACACTATGCTCAACTATGCTGCTGTTATTCTTAGGATTGGCACTTCTCAGAAAGTGGTCTCATATTAGTTTATGAAGAATACAGAATACCAAGTTTTCTAAATATCTTCAGTTTATTAAATTAGTTTCTATCATTGCATATGTCTTGAAACACAGCATTAAAGTCTGTAGTTTTCTCACTGTCCTTTAAAACCTATGCCCATGTGTTATGACTTTCATAATGGAAAATACTAATATCTGAAGTCTGTAATGAAATCTTACTTATCTATGACTGCTATATCTCTGTTACCAACAGATACAGCTGGAAAGATGGAAGAAAAGCCTATGTTTTTTTGTTGGTTCTTTTTCCTCATCATGAAATATTGATGTGATTGTTAAATAGATAAACTGGTGAATATTAACCAACAATAAACTCTTGTGCATTTAGCAACTAAGGGTGAAAATAACACAATAAAATAAAGCTACATCACAGAACCTGAAGGATTATTTTTAACTGTTGACATTTATATTGTGATCATAGAATAGGCATGACCTAAATGGCTATATCATTTGCATTGAACACATTTAAGTGCTTTTCATGAACTAGGGCTGATATCAGAATAGGATATTTTCAGGGAACTATTGGAGGCAATTCAAAAAAATAATGCTTCTAGTGTTTTCCTATTTTAAAAAGCAAATTTCCTGAAGCAGGTAGTGAAGATGATATAACTCAAATACATACAGCACTGGAAAACGTTTATTTCATCCTTAGGAGAATGGAAATTATACAACCATGATCTTCATAGGAGGTATTAAAGAACATATACTGCTCTCAGACTATGTTGTTTTGAGGTACAATTGTAAAGATACAAAGATGTTCTTGCAGTTAAAGGTAAGAAAATATTAACATTTTCATCCATTTATTTGGGTCAAACGGCTAGACTGGGACTATCAAACAATGGTGTGGAGAATACTGAGTATTCTGCCTTTTTTTTTTTTTTTTTATCTGCAGAGAATGTGTTACTACAGGTGTTCATCAGAATAATTATAACAAAGTTTTTGAGTAGTAAACAAGTCCCCCTTCTGCTGCTTGTGCCCAGCTGCAGTTCTGCTACAGAATTTGTCAATAGTTGTCTGCTGAAAAAGAGACCAGCAAGACATTTATCTTTCTTTTTATTTTGTTGTCCCTTTGGTAAGACACCTGGAAAAGGGGTTTAAGGTTTAAACATTATCACTAGCACACAGGCACACACATTCATTTGTTTAGTGCACTTCATGACTTTCATTTAAGAATGTGACTTAAGGAAGGGTTCAAAAATATTCAAAAGATGTGACAATTTAGGCTGGTAATATTGGGTTGACTGAACATAACAGTCTGGTTTTAGGCACCTGTATTAAATACATTCTCCTGCAGAACAGCTGATCAAGTTCACAGTTTTAAGCACAATTAAAGAGCACTTTATGGTTCTTTTCAAACACCTATGCTTGTCATGCCATTTTGCTTCATTTTCCACATTATTACTGCACTAGAAGCTAATTTTAATCTGTATTATAGATGCCCCAGGGCACCCACAACGTGAGATGATTTATGATTCCAATGTAATCAATAGAATAAATTGATGTGCAGGTAGTGCTTATGATTGTACACTAGAATAACTATATTCAAAATCCCATTATCTTGTCTGTTTAGCACAAAGAGAAATTCCACATACTTGTTTTTCTCTAATTCTTCAGTGCCTTAGAGGAAAGCAAAGCAAATGGCAATTTACCATAACTTTAGTTGGAGGTCTCTTACTCTTCCTTTCCCAAAAGTTTTCCCCTTATTCACCTGCTTTTAAATATGCTTAGAAAATTAATGCTTCCATGTGTACTGAAAAGTGTTTTCACTACTACAAGTTGTCCTGGGTTTCAGAGCTAGGGATTTTAGAGCTTGCTATCAGATTCTAGGATGTGCTTTTTTCCTGCTGGTCCTAGAATCACTTTCTACTTGGTCATTCTTCTTTTCATGACCTGCAAAGCTATTTTCAGCAACTCTTTGAAGAAAATTAATTGCATGGATCCCTAAAAAACCCTTTAATGTCTCTGTGTATGTTACTGGGTTGAGTGGGTACTTTTTGTCTCTATTGCCAGAAGCTGTCAAAGAAAATAGTCTTGCACAGTAAAAAGAAGATTAAAGACAGCTCAGCACTGTAAATCAAAAAAGGTAGCACATATATAACAGTTTATAATTAAAATATAGAAAAAATCTAAATATAAATTGGAAAGTAAAAATTTGAATACTCATAGTTCTTGTTCTTAAAAAATTAAATGTTGCTCTTGTAAACCCTAAGGCATTTTTCTCCTACTTTACTTCCTGTAGCAAGAATATTGCTGCCATGTATATTCCTGCTGGTGGAATAAATTTCCACATTGGATTCAAATGCACAATCCCTTTTATTGCATACTTTGACTTCAGTACTAACACAGGAGAAAGTGCAAGAATTGCACAATGATGGATACACATCTCAACATCCTTCCACTTTTCATAAGCCCAAATGGAGTTCTTACTAATTAAAATTACAACTGTCCATGAAATGTCATGTCAAGTTTCCCTTTTGAAAACTTTCAACAGTACTTGTACCTTTGTTGTTCTTACAAACATTTAGTTGTCTTTGAGACTAGTAAACTACTTGCCTTTAACACCATGATGTGACAACTTGTTCTATAGATACACTGAGTTACTACCCTTTAACATTTTTTTTAAATTCACGGTTGTCTGTTAGTTTCTCACTAAACTTACAAAGTGTTCACAAACAGGAAAATGGGATATATTGTTCACCCTTCTCTATGGTTTGTTATGATGAGCAAATTGTCAGAAAACACTATGACAGGTGCTTAGAACAAAACACAAACAAACAAAAAGAACCCCTCATTGAAACAGTGTGTAATCCCACCATAATTGATAGGAACTACTTTATCTGGTTTGCACCTCCTCGAGTTCCAAAAACACCCTGAGATTTTTCTGTCTTTCTTGATGCGTGACTTTTCCTCGATTTCAATATCATTCTTCTCACTCTTCTTTGAACACCTATGAATTCTGTAATACTATTTCTGAAAAGAGGTGATGACTGCTAAATAACTGTTATTGTGAAAAGAGGCACGTGACTGGACTGTATAATCAAATAACTTTATGCCACTCTCAATGACCATTTACAGTTTTGGTCCCTCCTTGGAGCTGTATTGAGGGTGCTCAAAAAAAATGCCAGTTGGAGTGAAGGTGTATGCAATGAACTGGCACAGTCATCAGGTGCTACACTTGCATAATTTTCCTAATCAAGCCACTCAGCTTTTTAGGTTGATGTGTCTGAACATAGGCTGCTGCCAGAGCTCTGTAAACTCTAGAGTGAAATTGAGCTGTATGCAGCCCTTCGCACCCAGAACCCATGTAATCCTGGGAGAAATGCCTGCTGGTGGGCTAAAGGAAGCCTGTAAAGGACAGCAAACAGAAACATGTACTCATGCCTGTCAAAAGTCATTCAAAACTATGGCTCATTCCAGCAGAGCTGAAAAGAGAAAAAATGGTTTATTTCTTTGTGATATTTGCATCAGCAGTACTTTTTGCATGATTTGATGTAATAATATTTTTTAAAGCACCAAGTATTGCTTGTGTATCTCAGACATATCCAAGACTATAAATATAATTCTGATTTTAATAGTCTCCTAATATTTATAGCATGCCTAATGTCTGTTACCACACATTAAAAAAAAAAAAAGATAATTACTATTTTTACTTGTAAATGCTTTTTAATGTATTTATGTCTCCAAGTCAAGGATTTTCTGAACCAAGAAAAAATAATAATTTTTAATTATATTGTGGTTTTTAAAGTTTCACTATTTAATTTTTATAGGTTTATTCTGCTTTAGTTATAATAAAAATGTATCAGACATAGTACAACCCTTTGAAGTCCATGAGTCAAATTTTGCTTATAAAGCAGGTTGATGCAGTTGTAATGCGCAAAATTCACTTCCATTCACCTTACTGTTTTTTTCACAACATTGTGAAAAAACTTATCTCTGAAATGCCTTTTTCCACCACCATACCTGATACCGTGACAGCTGCAAATACAGTTCTCTTAGTGCTTATCTTGCATAAAATCTCAAACTAACTCAACTTCATTTTGAAGCATGGTTCCTTTGTGCAGTAGGGATAGTCTCCTTTCATCCGTGACGTTTCTCTCTGAGCTAGTTAAGTGTTTTTACCCTGTTTGCATTTCCAGTTCCTCTTGTCTAATCCCAGAATGATGTAGGCTGAGCAAAATGAGACTGTTGTCATCATATGAACCAATGAACTTGTGGCCAGGTGAGTTGAGAAATGTTGCTCCTACAGGTTGTCAATAATGTGTAATCACCTTTCCAGCAGCAAGTTCAAAAAGCTTCTTTGAATGAAAGCCTAAGCTAATGTTTGACTCAAAAAGAATCAACACACAGAATTTGAGCAGATTACTACACAGTCTTCCTGTATAATTTTTTAACATTGAAAGTTATTTGAATCTGTGTTCTCAGGCAATAGAGACTAATGCATTTTGATACTGTTTAAGGTGTTCTGATGTTCTGAAATCCAAAGTATGACCAGATTTTATAACATTGTTTATACATGATAATTATTTCTGGTGGTTGATCATGGCTCGATGACAGGTGCTTTCCAAAGCTGCTCTGTCATTCCCCTTCTCAGTTGGCTGTGGAGACAAAATGTGACAATATGTAACAAAAGGCTTATGGGTCAAGATAGAGAAAGGGAGAGTTCACTCACCAGTTACTATCACAGGCAAAACAGACTCAACTTGGTGAAAACAGTTTAATTTATTACCAGCCAAATCAGAGTAGGGTAATGAGAAATAAAAAAATAAATCTTAAAACACCTTTCCTCCTACCCCTCCCTTCCCTACATCCCGCTCAGCAGTGCAGGGGAATGAGGGCTGTGGTCAGTTTATCACATTGTCTCTATTGCTCCTCCCTCCTCAGGGAAAAGATTGCTTTCACTCTTCCTCTGCTCCAGCATGAGATCCCTCCTATGGGAGACACTGCTCTACAAACTTCCCCAATATGAGTCCTTTCCATGGGATGCACTTCTCAAACTGCTCCAATGTGGGTCCCTTTCATGGGGCGCAGATCCTTCAGGAAGGACTGCTCCTGTGTGGGTCCCACAGGGTCACAAATTCTGCCAGCAGACCTACTCCAAAATGAGCTTCTCTCTCCATGGACCCGCAGGTCCTGCCATTAGCCTGCTCCAGTGCAGGTTTCTCATGGGTCATAGCCTCCTTTGGGCTCCAGCATGGGGTCCTCCATGCACTGCAGGTGGATCCCTGATCCACCATAGACCTCCATGGGTTGCAGGAAGACAGCCTGCCTCACCACAACCTTCACCATGGGCTGCAGGATAACCTCTGCTCTGGGATCTGGAGCACCTACTCCCCTCCTTCTTCACTAACCTTGATGTCTGCAGTACAATTTCTCTCATGTATCTTCATTCCTCTCTTCGGCTGCCATTTTTGGCTGCACAGGTTTTTTATCCCCTTGTTAAATCTGTTATCTCAAATGTGCCACCACCATCACTGATGGGCAAAGCCTTGGCCATCGCCAGGTCTGGTCTAGAGTTGGCTGGCATTGGCTCCGTCAGACATGGAGGAAGTTTCTAGCAGCTTCTCACAAAAGCCACCTAAATTTTGCCATGCAAACCTAATGATTGTTTTATGTTAATTTTTTTTTTTTTAAATATTGATCATTTATACCATATAACGGTGTAAAAAAGAAGCTAATAAGTGACAGAAGAAGGGTATAAAGTTAAGTGAAAAGCTTAGGGAAAAAAAAGAGATGGAAAAATCTAGACATTCACATTTTTAAGTGAAGGAGAAAGAGATGGAAGAATGTACAAAAAGGAAAAAGAAAAGAAAAAAAAAGCAGCTACCCAAAAGCTACTAAAACGAGAGTTATTTCTGTTTTAGAAAAGTATTTTTTATGATTGGACAAAGCTGATTTCAGGTGCAGATTTTGTACCTTCCTACTGCAAAAGAAGCAATACAAATCTATTATTGGGAAATGGTTTTGAGGAATTTGCATGATTTGAGTACATGAAGACATTTTAGTATGTAAATCCTTCACTTTTAAAGGCTGTGGAGCACAAAGATAGGTTTTTCCTTAAGTTTAAGAACTTTTTAAACACAAATCACATGGAATATGCATTTGTAACTGAGAGCAGAAATTCAGACTAAACAAATTGAGAATTATTTTTATAAAGTGGAAAAAGTATTGTTATGGGTATGAGGAAAGGATCAGAGAGGGATCATGGGCATTACAGAGTAGGTTTTGTACATTAGACCTGACTGTAATAATATTGATGTTTGGTTTCCATTTAATTTTATAAACTTCTTAAAATATTTATGCTTGCTCATAGAATAAATTTGACATCAGAAAATTTGGTCTTCTTACATATAATTGTGATGGGGGAAAAATGTTGGGGTTTGTACAGCAATGAAGAGAAACACTGAATTTAATATTCAAAAAATTAGTGAAAAATGTTTTTATAGTTAAGCACAGTGGCAAGAAATCCCCCAAAACAGCAAGTTTTATAGTTTTCTTAGGCTTATAGTTTTCAGGGGTCTTTAAACCATGTGGGAGGGGACAAAGTATACTAAGTTTAATTATGTAAGTGACAGACAAGTTGTCCATTAACAAGGTTGGCAACTGCAGCAAACAGAAAATCAGACAAAATTTTGGGGTGAAAAAAATACTGAAATATTTTCTTGTTTTTATTGACATATATTGTTTTAGTGATATCTATATCTTGTCTTTATAGTGTATATTTATCTTCCTAAAATTAAATGAATGAACAAATGTTCAAATTGCTAGTTTGTAGTTCAACTTTTGTTTTTTTCTTTGGAAAATGTTGCATAAAAGCTCAAAAATGTCATGTTTTTAGTCAATAGCTGTGGAATGTCTTAAGAAAACTTCAGTGAACTCTATCATAATGACCAGAAAAGTCTAAAATTTTTTTAAGCAGGAACTGTAACTGAAATGCCTTTGGGTCAGTTTGCATATATAAAATCCTGAAAAAAAATTAAAAAAGTTATTTAATTTCTCAGACAATAACTGGATATGTATCTTTGCTCAAGTTAAGGGATATTTTGTGTGTTGTGGCACAGAAATGGTAGGACATGTCAATAGCACAGGTTTAGTGAACATGGTGCACGTACCCTGTTGAATGCTTTCTTTGGAACAAGGAGACTTCAATTGTTTTTACTTACAGTTTTCTGATTTAAATGTTCTCCAAAAAGAAAAGTGGAAGCCTAATCCCACCAACCATCATCTTTCCTAAAACTTTATAGAGCTTCTGAGAAAGAGCTAATACATAGCAGTAGATTTCCTAAGCCCATCCATATGATGGAAGAGAGACAGATTTTTGCCTTTCAACTGATTCCCGTTTCCTTGCATACTCTAGGAAGTGTGAAAAGAAAATATATTCAGAAGCTTAGTGTCAAGATTTTGAGTAGATGTTCTTTCTGCCTATACACTTCTCCGCAGATATATCTGACTTTTTCTCCCCAGTCATCAGCTAAAAGAAAGATATGCACTATCTATACTCTTTTTTCCTGCTAGCTATTAAGCTTAAACCCCATCTTACTCTTTTTTTTTTTTTTTTTTTTAATTGTGGAGAGGTGAGGCAAGACTTAGAAGAGTTGCCAAAGGCTATGAATTCCTGGAAAGGGACTGAAGTGTCAATACCAAATCAGAATGGGAAAAGGCAAAAGAAGAGCCTAAGGATAAATGTATACAGTAAGAGATAGTGAAGATGGACAGGACTGAAGAGGTAATGGAGAAGGATTATTTTAAGTACTGAAGAGTAGAGGAGACAGAGTATAACTAAAAAGCATTTAGAAGCCAGTGAAATAAATACATAGGCCGTAATTATGCTCTCAAAAGAAACCTGGATCTTGGACAATTGCATAAAGCTAGCAGTACGGTAGTTGAATGTTTAATTGCATGAAATGTTTGTGTGTTTGCCAGAAGTATCATTTCTGATCCCGAATCTTTTCAGCCATAAATTTCAGCTTTGCAAAGGAATTTTGCTCTCTCAAATACAGCTGTACTACCTAATTGTTAAGAGTCAGTTTCTGGCAGTGAACTTTACTTTGCTGAAACAATTGCTTTTTCATTGGAAAGGGCAAGAATCAGACTGCTAACTATGGAATCAGAACAGCTGATACAAAGGGAAACTAAGTGACAAATGGATTGTGCGCAGGGTACTCATTTCATGGGCACAAGCAGCCATCTCTCTAAAACTGGGATACAGAGCTATCTAGACTGATTTCATCCAGCAACATGGTGCACTTAAAGGAGTTGATGAAAAAGGATGGTTCAAGGAGGGAGGGAGGGCCACCTAGAAAACACAGCATAAAACATCCTCTTTCTAAAGATCACAGAAACAGGATCTGTTTAGATACCACTTCAGGCTCTTGAGATGGAGATCTCCTGTACAGCTAAACGTCTATAAGCAACAGAATAGACTGAGGAGGTAGGAGGATCAGAAACAGTATGTAGAGAGGGAGGTAGGTGGTGTGATAAGTGTACTTACCAAAAAAGTGGTAGGACAGAGTTCAGTTTTCTCTTGAGCCTGCGGAGATCAAACTCACATCTGCAGCAGCTTTAGATAATTCCTTAAGCACCAGGCTGAAGAATAATTAGATGATGTGCATTTACATTATTCAGTGAAAGAGTGAGGGAATTTACCACCACCTATTTCATTGCTAAGCCCTCAAAATTAACAAGTTCAGTATTTTTCTTGTTTGTGTTGTCTCTGACCATCTCCTTTATATGAAGATAAAGAATATCCAATAGCAGTGGATCTAAAGTTATCATTCTCTTACTGATGTGTAAGTTACTCAAACAAGTCCAGAAAAACATCTTGACACTTTCATCATTTTAATTGAATCCCACTGATGTCAGGGGGATTAATCATGCACTGGACTGAGGTTTAACAAATAATACTTATCTTTACAGTTTCTAGCCAATGGTAGGAAGGCTCTACCTTCAGCTGAAAATGGATTAAGGCGAAATGCTTTCAGACATTCAATACTGATTCCTTTTGTGGAAAGCTAATGAGCTCAGCCCTCACAAAGTGGTCTCAGGACATTATTTTTAAGTTAGGAACTCAGCAGTATCTGAGAATTCTATGGACAGCTGTTGCTAAGGGGTCACAAAGCCCTGTCAAAACAGGAATCTTCATCCTCTTTTTTGGAAACCATTAACTGAACAGAATTCACTGCTGAAAAATCCATAGGCAAGGCTTTCACAAGACTATGTCATTTAAGTATGACTATATTTTGTGATAGAGTCATGCAATCATTTTCTTATTTGTCTTTAAAGTGTTCCTGTTCCACTCTGTTACTGGTAAAGAAACTTGATCTGGAATGAACTGTACTTTTGCTTATATTCATTCCCTCTCCCCCCTCATCCTCTAATTATTTTTCAAATATCAGTATTTAATTTGGTAGGAGGACATTGGAAAATTTCTACCATTACTAGCTTCGCCTTTCTTGTACAGTGTTAATATGCTAAAGGTATCCCATTGGAGGGTTGGCAAAGTATAATAATATGATATAATTGAGAGGATTTTTTTTTCATTTCTTCCATTTCTGTCTTTGTTGTCACACCAGTTAATTTTTTTTTTTTTTAACACATTGGAGGCTATAACCTCCCTGCAAACCACCAAAAAGACCACTTAGATCTATAAGTTTATGCACATATAGCTGAAATACCAGCTAATTTGAAACATACTGGCAGCAGACTGATAGCATAGCAAGAGCAAAATATATTGAAATTCTATGCAAAATACAGATTTTCTTGTGAGATTTTTGTATACATCTTGCATCTTTTTGGTCAGCAAAATTAACCTCCACCACAGATGGTCTTCCAATGAAAAAACACTGTGTGAAAGACCTACTAATCTGTCTTTTATATGAACTTTTCAGAAGATTCTACTATTATATTTTTTATTAATTTTTAAATGCACACAGAAAGATTTCTGAGACTCACCACATAGTTGTGTACATTAGATTTTATATTAGGACCCTGAGCTATTGCTCAATAACTTGCCATAATACAGAATTAGGCTGGATACTAGAAAGTAATAGTGTGCTAGGACAACTTGTGCTCTTCCTCAAAGCAACTCAGAAACATGGAGAAAATTAAGAAATTTCAGTGCCAGCCAGTGGCTACTTCACTGCTTTTTGTGGCATTAAGGGGAGGTTAAAAAACAGTTCATCTTCTGAACTATAGATAAATTAGTAACTTCTCAGAAAATTATTTCCTCACATTCTGCCAAACTTTATTTGGAATTTTCTTATATATTTTCAGCTGAATAATATAATAAATAAAAATAAGTGTTTTTCCACCTGGCAGAATGATTTTTTAAGAAGAGATAGCTTTGATCATGGAATTGTCTAGAGACTCCCCTTGAGCATATTCAGTATCCAGCTTCTAAAAATTGAATGTTTCCTGATTGTATCATATTTGCACTCAAAATTGATGATAGCTTAAAAAAAATTCTTTGTCTTTTAAGACACAAGAAAGTTATGATTATTAATTTTGTCATATGCACTTAAACCCCAAACTACCCATGTTTGCAATTTTACATATACACAGGGACATGTTACATAGAAGTATTCCAGTGAAGAGACTGAAAAGCGCAAGTTCAAACATATAAAGTAACTCTCTAGAATAACTACTTTTAGTTGCAATATAAATAAATTAAATAAATAAGTAGGCATTAAAATTCTCAGAGACTGTATGCAATTTGTCAACTGAGGTAGAAGTCACCAAGATCTTATAATGCCCACTAATAAAATAGAAAAATGCTAGTATTAGTGTTATAAACCATTTTCTCAATCATTTAAAGGCTGTGAACAAGATCACATGCATTAATTTGTGGACTTAAGCATGCATTTTGTCTTGGGAAGTTACAAAATCTACCAAAATGTTAGGAGCAGAGAGGCATCTGGGTGAATAATTCCCTTGCTCTGTTACTACAGGTCAGAAAGAGATCAGTGACTGCATTTCTGAACAAGTTTTCTTTGAAGATTATATCTCTGCTAAACATATTTCAAGACTGCATTGAAATACATGACAGCCTATTTGTGCCAGCAGACAAGAAATATAATCCTAGAATCATTAAGGTTGGAAAAGACCGCCGAGATCATCAAATCCAACCTCAGATCCAAGGCCATGTCGATGTGTTTCTTGAACGGTTCCAGGGATGGTGACTCCATCACCTCCTTGGGCAGCCCACTCCAATGCCTAGCCATCCTTCCCATGAAAAAATTCTTCCTGATGTCCAACCTGAACCTCAGCTTGAGGGCATTTCATCTTGTCCTGTCAATCATGGCCTGGGAGAAAAGGCTGACCATTTCTCCCAGGCTATGACCTTCTTTCAGGTAGTTGTAGAGAGTGATAAGGTCTCTCCTGAGCCCCCTTTTCCCCAGGCTAAACAACCTCAGCTCCCTCAACTGCTCCTCATTATGGCTTACAGAGGACATTTCCAAACAAGGAACAGGTATAGATCATACAGCTGCAGACACTTCATCTGTTTTCTTCATCATTCACACAAAAATCCTCTCCTATTTGCACTATTATTTATAAACAGTCTCTATTATTTTCCCATTTTTGTTCACTTATGGGGCCTTTATATGGGAGAAGGTGAATGTTTATGTTTTGTGAATCTCTGCCCAAAATGATAATCACCTATAAGATCCATCTTTCTGTTAGTCATCCTAATTTCTTTGTGAGAAGAGACTGCATTTCTCAAGTTTGTTTGTTGGTGTATATTATTGAAATACTTGAGAACTCACAGAGTCAAGGAGGGTTTTCACTCCTGGATAAACAAACAAGAAAAAAAAAAACAACAAACCAACACAAAACCATTGGGAATCATATGCCTGTGGCAGAAGCTTGCTCCTGGACACAGAAAACAACTTGGTTTTTTCCAGAAAGAATCTTGACTCCAGCCATTTTAAGGGCTTGAAAAAAGTGACTTAGTGAAAAAAGTGCAAAATTGAAACTGAGCTCTTGAAAAAGACAGCTGCTATTATCAATGTAAATACTAAAACCATTGGAAGCTGAAAAATGATAGATGAAGTTCTAGGCATTATCTTTATGCAAGGCAGATTTGGCAGACAGTATATGTTTACTTGAAGAGTGATGTATAATTTCATTGCTATACTGATTCTTCTAAGAACAAAAATAAAGTACAATCTGAATAATTGTCTGCTAATTGAGCTGTCATATATCCAATGGAAGACATTTGTTTGCTTATTTTTAAGTGCAGGCATCTCTGTAAGCACAAATTTGGGTATATGCCTGCAATGGATACCATGGGAAAATACAAGCATTCTTGCAACCAAAATACAATTCACTTTCTATGAGATCTGTAGCACAGGGAGGGCAATAGAAGTTGAACTAGCTGTCAACCTAGCAAAAAATTTAATTAAGATAACAAAGTTGTAGAGTGAGCAGATACAGACAAAACATGGGTAAAATATAGGCAAAAATATGGGGAAATTAAGAGGACCTGAAAGAGAAGTCCAAATTGAAAGTAGAAGACAGTGACACAAAAGAAAGAGAATATAATTATTCTGTTCATGAAAGTACAAAGACTACAGAAAAATATCAACAGCTCGTAAGGGTGGAAGCCAAAGAAAAATTATTTTAAAAATAGCTAAAAATAATAGAGAAAAAAACCCCATATCTGAACGTTAAAACATATTTCATACACAGATACTTAAAAAAAATCACAGAATCATAAAATATGCTAAGTTGAAACAGACCCATCAGGATCACCAAGTCTAAATCCTGGCCCTGCACAGAACCAACCCCAAGAATGCGAGAGTGTTGTCCAAACACCTCTTGAACTCTGTCAGGCTTGGTGCTGTGACCACTTCCCTAAGGAGCCTGTTCCAGTGCCCAACCATCCTCTGGGTGAAACACCTTTTTGCGACATCTAATCTAAATCTTCCCTGACTCAGCTTCATGTCACGGTCAAAGATTGTTCAGCTGAATGGCAATTTGACATTACAACTTGTAGGCCACTTTTCATTTAGTTTAAACAGTACCTTACTTTCATCCTCCTTGAAACACACATTGAATTGGTACGTGGTGTTATTCATGGAAGTTCATGTTTTCTTTTGTTTTCTGATTATACATGTGGAAGCAGAGACTTTTATTGTGACCTACATTACTGATTCAAACACTTAATCAATTACAGTAGCTTCTTAACACTCCAAAATCCAGCAAGGAGTTAGACAAATTATTTCCTAAAGATTTTCTGTAATTATATAGTTCTGCCTAAAATGCATTTTACTTTTGACAGTTTTTCATCATAGTTGCTGTGACCACATTCCCAATCATGCTCCTAACCTGATTTTCTATCAAAGATGAAGTCTTTTCTTAATATGCATGATCAGCTTTGCACATTCTTCCATGTGAGGTATTAATACATGAGCAAAATTATTTTCCTGTTGAATTGAAAATACAGTTTTAAATGCATTTTGTTTTCTATAGCTACATTCCATCACAGTTGAGTATCGTTAAGTGCATTAATGTCTTTATCTTCCTCAAGGAAAGTTCCAATGGATGCATCCTGGTTTCAATGGGGATAGAGTCAATTTTCTTCCTAATAGCTGGTACAGCATTGTGTTTTGGATTTAGTGTGAGAGTAATGTTGATAACGCAAGGATATATCAGTGGTTGCTCAGTAGTGCTTAGCCTAGATCAAGGACTGCTCAGTTTCCCATGCTCTGCCAGTGAGCAGGTGCACAAAAAGCCATGGAGGAGCACATACAGAAGAGCTGACCTGACTTGTTCCATGCCACAGAACATTATGCTCAGTATATAAACTAGAGGGGCTGATCGCTGCTCAGGGATGGGCTGAAAAGTCTTCTCATTTTTATGGTTAATTTCCTTTGCTTTTCTTCCAAGTTCATCATATTCTTCCAATGTTTTTTATATTAAAAATATTTCCCAATCTCAAGTTATAAGTAAATGCTATCTGTGTCTCCATTCCTGTAAGCAGCCAGCTTTCTTTTAGGTTCACTCACTAGCCCCTGTCTAAGTCCATCTAGAAAACTTGCCTATTAATAGGCCAGATTGTATAATTTGTCTTGTGAGACATTGCATCTTCATAGAGCAGGTCACCGAGAAAGCAATTTTCTGTTTCTGATCATATATCCCCCACTTGTGAGTGCTTTTTTTTTAATTATTTTTTCTGTTTAAGAGGAAGAAGAGACAAGAATAAATTATTAGAGTTAGTTTTTTTAAAAAAACCTTGCATTATTATCTTTAAGATACTAAGTCTGAGGGGAATCACAGGTTCAGCATAAGTGGAATACAAATGCGACTGCAACCATGATTCTGAAATAAAAATTTAGAGTAGTGTTGACACTTATAGAAATACAATCAGAAGAAGTGTTACAAATAAACTTCAGTCTCCCTTAGGTCATGAAGGTTTTGTTTCTTAGATCATGAATTCACAAAAAACATGCACATGAATACAAATGCACAAAACTATTAAGAAAATCATCACAATTTCTGAGGTTTACCAATTTCAGATGTTTTCTCACTAGACAAATTATAAGTATATATAAAAACAGGGACTATTCAGGAAGAAAAAGCAAGTGCTTCAGCATAAGCAGCAATCAAGGCTAGTTCTATCTCTTATTTGACTGAAATTTGCAGATTTTTGAATGTATTTCCATCAACACAGGTTTGCAGAGGGCCACACAAAGGTCTGTGTATGTGTTACACTTGTAGCTGTTCTTATCCTTATCTTCACTTAGGACTTTCAGCAAAGATGGAATGCCAGGTGCCTCTGTGAATATTAAATTACTTTTTATTATTTGGGTTAACCTCTCATTTAAATGTCTGGCACCAAATATTTCTTCTTAGGGTTGCTGTTGACCTGTTCATTTGCATGTGTAAGTATATGCCATCCTCATACCATGGGTATCACTGAGGGCAAAGAATATTCATTAATTATAAAATATCTTCATATTCTTTCATTATTCAACAGTTGTTAGTCCAGGTAATATGCATTTCTCTATTTTTTAATGTATCCTTCAGGGTTACTGGCATGCATGCTTTCACAAACAAGAGCAAACGATGTGTGGTTTACGTGGAAAACAGTGTTGTTCCGTGAGGGAAAGTAGTATGTAGTGAAAGTCCACATCACAGCGTATCACTCAGAAATCTTTTCAACTATATGAGGACTTTCATAGTGCCATCTTTTGCTGTGTTCAAATATAATATTTTGAGCATGAGCTTACTGGTAGGCTACAGAAAATGGAAGGAGTTCTTTCAAATGGAAATTTTAATGTGCATACAAACTATCAGCTAAAATAGGAATCAGCAGCGTTTAATTCTGTGCTTGTCTAATGTATTTATTTGAGAAAAATGAATACAGTTTTATGTTTGAATATATAGTCAATAATATCTCTTTGATTTTAGAGTAGGACACTCAAAACTTGTTAATTTCACATTACAGAAAATTAGCAATCAGTCCCTGAGTTTAAACAGAGGGTGATATAGAAAAATAAACTCAAAACACAGTGATATTGCAAATTGCAAGGCACAAACTAGTCATCTCTGTCTGTCATTTTACTTTGGTTTTGTGGTGGGTTTTTTTCCTTGCTTGCTTCCTAATTTTCTTCTCATGGTGACCCTTTATGACTTAGCTTTTGCTGAGTTTCAACTGAAAACAAAGAGGAAGGAAGAAAAAAAAAATAATTTTTTTAAGGGATTTGCTTGCACACCCCTCCAGGAGGCAACACTCATAGGCTGAGAAGTACTTCTCTAAAGAACTGGGAATTGAGTATTCTTAATCCACTAGATCTTACAATGAACAACTCTCCAAGGAGCTGCCTTGTTTCCATTATAACTTTCTTTTTATTGGGTGAAATATTTGTACGTGTGTGTGTGTGTGTATGTATGTGCTTGTATTCCTAAGGAACAAAGCCAAGACAATGTAAGTTCAAAGTCTGTCACAGGAGGTGTTTTAGCTATGTGTGTGGTTCATGTAGATAAATAATTTTTTCAGATCATTCATTAAAATAACTAAAATTATTTTCTTTGGACTGATATATTAGAGTGAGTTGCAGAATACAGGAAAAATAAATTAAGTGAATTTTTTTATCTTTTTTTTTTCATTAAAATTATCTAATATACAATTAATTTACTGAGAAAATGAAAATAAAATACTGAAATCAAAGATGCAAATAATGGATTTTATCTAGCACCCTCATATAATTTTCAGAATTGAAAATTATTATTATTATAATAAGTGTTATTATTGGTAAAGATCTGCCACACAAAACCTGTGGATCAGTTTTTCAAACTTAACTGCAGGCCTGTGAAGGCAAATGACAAATTTAATTATGCTAGGGCAGTGCATATACAAGACATAAGACTGAATTTCAGAGTACAGTGTCTTCACAAAAGAGCAGGTAGGATCTTTTCTGCAATCTAATAATGTTATGGTATCAGAGCATTCTCACTTATCTCTGAGATCAACAGACATGGAGGGTAGAGATCATCATTCACCACTTCCCCTCCATTCAACATCCATTATCCCATCTTTAGGATATATGTTACACTGTACTAGAAGGAATCCAGGATTCATGGAGTTTATGAAAGGAATGAGCATGACTCTGCTTTCTAGTTCTTGACCATAACAAAGTCTGTGTTTTACACCAGAGTAGTTTCACATGGGCTTTAGTACTCTGGGAGTCCATGCTACTCAGCCGTGGAAACATGCACCTGACCGTTCCCCCTCCTTGATCGCCAAATCTCAGTTATTTTTTTTCATATTGGCGCTTCTCCCAGGCCATTGCAACTTTGCCTAATTTATTCCCATCTGATATCTATGAGACATCACCTGCTCAGCCCAAAGTGGTGTTTTGTTAAATATAGCTGGAAACATTTGCTTTGAAAAGAATCAGTAAGTTAAATGTCTATACCCAAAATAATTATTTGGTTTATATCTGCGATCCAAGTCTCAAAGGGCCATTTCACTCAAAATTGCAATTTGTCGTTAAACACAGGAAAAGAAGTGGGATTTTAAACATGCCATTTTATTTTGTGCTTTTGTTAAGGAAATCTATTCCCCCCCCATGCACATTGCTCTTGCTCTTCTGGCCGTATTTGTGTGTCAGAACTTGGAATTTGAATTCCTAGTTAAGAACAAAAATACTTTTGTTTCCTTGGACTAAGTGAATTAGCCAAATTGTCAAAATACAATATTGGTAGAGCAGAAATAATTTAGATTAAGGCCTGAACCTTTGGATTATCCCTTCCTTAGCTGTTTGCAGCATGGAATAAATGTATATGCTCTAAATATTAAATATAAAATACTCATAATTTTTCTTATGCAAAAAAAAATCCTCTTTGGAGTATTAGGTGTCAAAAACTCACCCTTGTTATTTTTACTTCATTATATACACATCAGTCTTCAACAAGAAAATAGCATATTAAGAACAAACAACAAAAATCAACATAAATAGTTTAATTAAGAATCTGAACATGAAATTCAGTTTATTTTGAGGATCTAAGATCCACAAATAAGCAATGCACAAAAAATAATTTTTCATTCCTTTCTTGGTGTTATTCTGTTGTTGCAAAACATTAAAATTACAATACTAAGCATTTTTTATTGTCAAGACAATCATGGCACTTTATTGACAAGAGCATAAGGTCAGAGTCATGGCTGCATTAATGTATTTTAACAACTGCATACCATCTGAGTCTCGATCTGCTCTGTGATTGCATCAGTATTTTAATTTTGACTAATTCACCTTCACTGTGGTTGAGATCATGTTGAATCCTTTCACGATTGCTGCATATTTGTGATTCCCTTACTACAGACCAGTGTTTAAATAACTGCTGTCTGTATTCTACCCCTTCAGCCTCACTGGGACTATTTTCACCTAACCTGACTGAATAATAAATTTGGTTGCACAGAAGGGAGAACAAGTTAATGTAAAATCATGTGGCATAGCAGCAGAAAGAGGAGTAGGGTTATGTGAACTTTTATAACTCTTCATATAATATTCTCTCCTTCATTGAACAAGTTTATGCTCCTGATTGTTTCAAAGAAAACAGCTGCTGTAGTTTGAATCACACTTGTAGAAACTAAGCACAACTTTTCAAGAGGCAAGAGAGAGGAATTCCTGGAAAAGCAGAGAGGGGCTTGACCAAAACATACCTTAGTTTGTCTTATACATATGAAGTGTACAAAACGTTTGTTATACATTTTAATGCATTTTTTAACATATCAGTTAAACGAATTTTTCTCCTAGGACACCTTTCCCTTTGAGGAAAGGTCTTTTGGATCTGAAGTCAGGACAAATGTGAACCACAGAAAAGGAACTCTTAAGTGAGAGGGAAAAGAACATTACTTTTAAGCAACTTATTTGTTCTGTGAGAAAGGAAATGTATAAACAAACCTAGTACTCACATTTCTCCCAAAAAGCCACACAATTTCTTATTAGAGATCATTGTCTTCATAATATGAAAGCCATCATATGGTTGACATTTAACATGGGTAGTCTGTAACTGTACAGTGATTGAAATCATTATACAAGGAAGTGGATTATTAATGCATTAGTGTACATTTGGTTTGCTCAGTGGGAGAATCTTGGCAGAACAGTCTGTATCATGGTGAAATGCAAACCTGAAAGATGACAAAACTGAGAAACAAAGTGAAGGTACTGGTACAAAACTGCATTCTCTCCTCTTTATCACTGTAACTTTCCATGTCAGTACCTTTACTGTGAATTAATTAGTCAGTAATTAATTTTCTAGCAAGGCACAAATTTAATTTTCAGTACAAAGAAATCTGCAGCTTCATCAAAACTCTCAAAAGTACATGTATAAGTATCTGCAAATTAGAATGGTACAACTGAGATATTTATGCCTTCCTTTTCAACTAATATATACATCTAGAGTAAATTTCATTTTAACCAATTATTTTAGAATATGTTTTTATATTATTATAATACTATAAAATTATAAAATAATATAGAATATTAACTTAGAATACGTTCCCATTCCCCTTTCTAAACTGCATTTTTTCAAAGCCATGAAGATAAAAATAGATTAAAATCTTAAAAATATTTCCTCTTATGTAAAACAAGAAAAAAAGCCAAACCACAGGTATTTCATTACTGCAGCTAATATCTTTTTAAGATCCTTTTTTAAGACATGGATAGAAGAAGCTAACACAGGATCACATAGGCATATTTAATTTTCTTCAAGAGTGTGATAGAAAAACATACTGAGACACTGTCTTAAAAGTAAATGAATGCATGGCACACCACAGATTTTGCTTATTATTTTAAGAAGCCGTGTGCAACCTTCAGTACACTCTACCAAGAGAGTGGGAGCAGCTCATAGTAATGTAAACTAAGATGAATCTTTGAAGTTTACAAAACTTCTGACTGAATTTCAGAAACAAAGGAAATAATGCAAATATATCACAAGCCTGTAAGATGCCTCATGCACAAAATGTCACCTTTAAAATATCACATTGAAACAAAATATACACTCACAAAACAAAATCCACAGTTAAACCCAGAAAATTATTTTCATTAAATACGTGAGTTAAAGATTTTCTTAAATATTTATCTATAAGGAACCTTTTGATTAAGACAAACATGTAACAGATTCTGGCAATTGATATTGCAAAATTTGGGAAAATATAGTAGTATTTCAAATATTAGTATGATACAGACCTATAGGAAAAGCTTTCACATTAGCACTCATAACTGATTATGATAGAAAATGAAAAAACCTATTGCAGGTAACGACATAAAACTATGCAATTTGTATAATTTTTCCTTAATTGGTCATGTTTGTTTACATTACTTACCAGCATTTTAAAGGGTAATAGCTTCCTTCAGCAAGAACATAAATACTTATTAGATCAAATGGAAACACAGATAGTACTATCCAAAGAAAGCATCACCATGGTTCCCATTCTTTGATCTTAGTTTCTTAGCCTAAAGCTGTAGAAATTCCCACAGCTTTTGCAAAATTTGAACACAAGAATCAGTAAATGTAGACTTCTTATTGCAAGACTTCAGTTACTTACTTACTGAACATCACCAAAAAATAAAAAATGTCTCATTTGTCACCTTTTTGCATTGATCTAGCTGTTACAAAAGACAAAGTTCATTCAGCCAAATGTAAATCTCTTTAAATAAGCCAGTTTCTTTTTTTCCAGTGTGTAAAAAACCCAGGCATTTTGAAGTAGTAATGCACTACAGGTTTTAGACTTCTGCTTCAGCATTATGTGTAGTGTGCCCTGGAAATGTGTATTTCTTTCATCTGTTTTAAAAAGAAGCCTATGTTGGCCAGATGTTTAAAATGAGGTAAAATGAATTGGACCCAGACTTTCTTTTGTTTGAAATTGATCTATCAGCTGGTGAAAAATATCAGATTCTTTTTTTTTTTTTTAAAGGATGGTATATTTTTAACCTTTAGAAAGGATGGTATATTTTTTTAACACTCGATTCAGTTCTGGCCTGTTTGCTTCTACTCTCACTAATGCACCCTGTGTTACTTCCCACTGGCATCTCCTCAGTATTTCACTTCATTATGTTGCTCCTGTTACTGATATTTAAGATAGATGACTTTCAGGTCATAGGAAGAAGGGTGAGAATTATTCAGAAGATAGTTTATTCTGATGAAGACTCAAAATGTTTGCATTGATTTGCCACACTTGATGTTATATTATGTTGTAGTGAACCTATAACAGACTGTTATACACATGTGCTAAAATAGTCTGATCCTACAAAAAATATTTTAGTAGATGTCAAGTATAGTATACATCCATGTATTTACTGAGCTTAAATAACAGCTAAGCAGCAGAAAAAGGCTGAAGTAAAAAATGGTTTCAAGTGTGTTTAGTTCTTCCAAATTTTAAGCACCAAATTTCTTTATTGCATATAGTCTAAACAGAATGACCAACTGTATTGGTTTTGGCTGGGATAGAGTTAACTTTTTTTTACAGTACCTGGTATGAGGCTGTGTTTGGGATTTGTGCTGAAAACAGAGTTGATAACACACTCATGTTTTTGTTATTGGTGGAAGCACTTGCACAGAGTTAAGGCCTTTTCTGCCACTCATTCCACTCCATCAGTGAACAGGCTGGGAATGCACAAGGAGCCAGGACACCTGATCCCAGCTGAACAGAGGGGTTTCCTAGACCCTATGATGTTGTTCTCAACAATAAAAGCTGAGGAAAACAAGAAAGAAAAGGTGGGATGTTCAGAGTGATGGCATTTGTCTTCTCAAGTAACTGTTACCTGTGATGATTACATGTGAAAGCCAAGCCTGACTTCCTGGATATGGCTGAAGTTCTGCCTATCAATGGGAAGAGGTGAATTAATGCATTACATACTTTGCGTAAAGCAGGACTCCCACTGTCCTGCATTACAACTTTGTCTCTAAACTGGAGAGATTGGATGTGATGGATGGACCACTGAATGGATAAAAAATTGTCTAGACAGTCATAGTCAAAAAGTTGCAGTCAACAGCTCAACAAGGCCAATTGCAAGGTTCTGCACCTATATTAGTAGAATCTAATCATAAGTACAATCTGGGCAGGGAATGGATCAAGACTCTCTCTGAGAAGACTTAGCTGTGTTTGTGAAAGAAAAGCTGAATATGACTTGCCAATGCATGCTTGCCGCCCAGAAAGTCAACTGTATCCTAAGCTGCATCCAAAGTGGCATGGCCAACATGCCAAGGGAATTGATTGTCCCCCTCCACTCCACTCTTGTGAGACCCCACCTGAAGTACTGCATCCAGCTCTGGGGTGCACAACACAAGAAATATGTAGACATGTTGGAATGAGTCCAGAGTAGAGTCAGTGTCCTCTGAACTGTCTCTGAAGACAAGCTGAGAGAGTTGAGGTTGTTCATCCTGGAGAGGAAAGCACTTAAGGGAGACCTTATAGCAGTCTTCCAGTACCTCGGGGGGCCTACAAGGAGGTTGGAGAAGGACTTTTCCTAAGGGCATGTAATGATAGGACAAAGGGAAATGGCCTTAAGCTGAAGGAGGGAAGGTTTAGATTAGACATTAGGAAGAAATTCTTTTCTGTGAGGGTGGTAAGGCACTGGAACAGGTTGCCCAGAGAAGCTGGGCAACTCCTCACCCCTGGAGTTGTTCAAAACCAGGCTGGACAGGCCTCTGAGTAGGTCAATTGGAAGACTTCCTGGCCATGGCAGAGTGGTTGGAACTTGATCTTTAAGGTCCCTTCCAACTGAAACCACTCGCTGATTCTATTGTTCTATGATTCTCCTTTGCTTTTCTTACACACAGATTTTAGTTAACCTATTAAGTTGCCTTTATCTAAATACTCAGTTTTGGTCTTTTTGGCTTTACCTACCCCATCTCATCGAAGAGGAGCAGGAGAAGGACTATTTATTACTTAACTACCCTCCAGGGTTAATCTGGAACAACCACAAACTGCAGTGAGGTCTACACCTATCCTTGTCCTCCATAACTCAGAAACTTGAGCTTGGATTCTCAGTAGCACATTATTAAACCACCAGTGCCTGAGCTTACATGATCCCTTGCTGGAGTTCAGATGTTTCTTACCTTTTTCATACTCTTTTCTTGTTTTCATCAAAACATAGACCCTTGGAACTCAAAGGATAATGATTTATTTAAAATGTACCTGTTTTATGTTATATTCTCCTGCTAATTCATATGATAATACCATCAGAAAGTAAGTTGTGTCTCATTGCATTTTCTTTGCAATGGTTGACCTAAACTGTAAGAATTTGTCAAAATTTTCTTGACAGGATTAACTATCACAGTTACGACCTTGTTGGAAATTTTGAATTATCTCTGATTTCTTCTCTATATTTCTGCTTAACATTTCTGTCTTGGTTCAAGCTCTGTGAAGAAATCTCTCTCAAGCTCTCCAGATGTCAGGAATTAGTCAGGTAAGAGGTCAGAGTTCCAAGAAAAACTGTATTTCAGAGTGCTCTTTTTCTTTCCAGTACTGCCCATATTGCAACAAATTGGGTTCTGACTCCACTTGCAGGCCTGACTTTTTTATTCTAGTTGTACATTTAGGTGTCAGGAAATGTTGCTGTCTTTTACTACAGCATAACTTGATAAGACTTCTCTTTTAAATGTCTTTTGCAGTTTGACTTTTTTCTTTCAAATACCTTTCCTCTAGAATAAAAGTCTTCACAGAGAACTGTGTTTAGGAAGAGATACTGAATTCCACACTTATTCATTCCTTCACCTTTTTTATTATTCTCTTTCAAGTTTGGAAACTAACTTCTGCAAAAAGTACCCTTTTGTTTACACATCAATTTTGTATTTCACGGAAGTATTTCTTTTGCTCATCTATCAAAACAAGTTTTGCTAGCTGATTCCTTCTCTCTGACTCCACAGAACTCTCTGAAATTGTGGAAGCATTTGGTCTGTACAAGGATCAGCACAACATTCATTATGGAAAATGACTCATTCACTGTTACTGCTACTCTTAAGGAGTTCTTTAAGAGTTGAAAGAGCCTGGCTCTAAAAGAAACAACATGGGTAAGAAAAAGTTGTTAATATCTTAGGAAAAGTGATATGGAAAACAGACAATTTGTTTTACTTGGCAAATATATTATTTCACTAAATTGCTTCAGTTTTTTTGATTTGGTTTTGAAGGAGCTTTTTAGTTGCTATTAATGCTTTATACTGTCAAAATAAACCTCAAAAAGTAAATCAAATATAATGAAAGCTCTTGTGGGAAGTGCTGGAATTGAGTATTTTTTTACACCTTGAAAATAACAAGCATTTAATATAGAAATTTTATTGTGGAAACAATTATATATTAAGACGTGTGCAACAGATCAATAATTTTTATTTTTTTCCTGAGACAATATACTATTGTTTCATTTTTTGAAACAAATTATTTTATCCTTTTATGTTACTTAACCTTTAACAAAGATATCTCTGCCTTTGTGATATTACTAACAAATATTGTGTCCTCTTGGATAAGGCAAATCTAGCAGTACATAAGTTCTTCCTGTATTGTTGCCTTGTTTCAAGATATAATTCTAAATATGATATAAAAGAGCATCTGGAGCTTATGCCAAAATTTAGTGACCATAGTGATTATTTGGCTTATTAGCTGAAATTAGTGTCCTTGATCACTGTGTGCAGTAGTATCTGAGAAGAACAGATGCATAAATCTCCAGATGTCAGTGGAGAACTTACTTGGGCAAGCCTTTAGTTGGTTGCTCATTCTACCAGCACCTTCACTCTTATACGACATATGACAGGCCCTGGGGACCCAGCTAATTATTGTAAGTAAAGGTAATATTTTGTGTGATCCTGGAAAGCAGTCCACAACCAAACTGTGATATATGTCAGGCTCCTGCTGCTGGTAGTGGGTGCAGCTGACCAGTGCACATTTTCAGATGGATTGGTTTGCTGTTCTGAACAAATCTTTTGACTTCTAGCATAACAGAATGTAGTTGTACACAGAATAGTGTTATAATGCAGCAAAGAGGTTTGAGTTGATATCTTAGCACAACTGCCCAGAATTCTATTCTAGAAACTTTTTGGAGGAGTCGAGCAGGGTAAAGACAGAGAGTGGAAGGACTTAGGAATATTCCAAGGCAAATGGCAATAATGGATGTTTCAGACTTCTTTATCTTTACTCTAACTTAAATTTATCTTAGTTTCTTTTTTTTTTTTCTTTTATCAGCTTCTGTGCTGGTTTTGGCTGAGGTAGAGCTATTTGTCTTCACAGTGTCTGCTATGGGGCTGTGTTTTGGATTTGTGTTGATAATATAGAGATGTTTTTGTTATTGCTGAGCAGTGCTTACACAGAGACAGGGCTTTTTCTGCTTTTCCTACTGCCATGCTGGCAAGGAGTCTGGAGGTGCATGGGAAACTGGGAGGAGACACAGATGGGATAGATGACTCCCACTGACCAAAGGGATATTCCATACCATGTGACATCATGCTTCGTATATAAAGTGGGGAGAAGAAGGAGGAAGAGGGCAACATTTGAAGTGATGTGATCTGCTTTCCAAAGTAACCATTAAGCACAATGGAACTCTGCTCTTCTGGAGATGGCTTGAACATCTGCCTGCCCATGGGAAGCAGTGAATGAATTCCTTGGTTTTGCTTTGTTCGTGTGTGTGGCTTTTGCTTTCTCTATTAAATTGCCTTCATTTCAACCCATGAGTTTTCTAGGTTTTACCTTTCTTAGTCTCTTCCTGATCCTGTGGGTAGGGGAGTGAGTGAATAACTGTGTGGGGCTTGATTGCTGTTTGGGATTAAACCACTACAGCTTCCTATCATCCAATGTTCAAATAGATTAATATTTAATTATGAATCTATGTACTCAAGGAAATCACAAATAGGGAAAGAATCCTTCCAGCTAGCAATTCATTCTGTTTCTGTGACACTGAAATATTGTTTCCTACAATGTCTCTTATCCAGATGGTCTTTAAGCACCCTGCACACTTTGGTGGCCACACTTTCCTTAGCAGTCATTTTGACAATGTAATCACATCTCATTGTGAGAAAGTTTAGATAGACATTCAAAATTATCCCTCCTGAACTTTTATTCTTACCACCTTACATCACTGATACCACTTGAAATAATACTTGCTCTATTTTGTTGGTATATGAAGCTTCACATGACAGTATCTCCTCTTTTACAAACTGAAAAAGCTAATTATGGTTATAATGCTCAAGTAAATGAATCATTGCTTAATCCCTAAACTTAATTTTTCTTGAAGCTGTGACCAAGAGTCAATATTTCTGCAGCAATGTCCCCATTAGCTGCTGGAGTGGCACAAGGGGAATTAACCTGTACTGAAAAACTGTTGATGTTGAGGACCTGATGTTCACACTGGATTTTTACTAAATCATGACTTCAGAATTACTGTGGTTATGCAGACTCAAACCTCTTGAGATTGCATCTGTCTTCCCATACAAAGTTATGTGAAAGGAACTCATTTTTGTGTTATGATATTTCTCCAGTATGCACACCAGAGAGAATTAAGTGGGGATGAAAGACATGTTGTTTCAAAAGTACGCCCTTGTCTAATCTAAAACCACAATAGAGGTGCAGCTAGTTCCAAAGTACCTCAATTTGAATTCAAACAGTGACTGCCACAAAAGTGTACATCACAAATGAGATCATGAGTCTATGACTTATTGTCTTTGCAGCTCAATGTGCCCTTGTCATGATTCACTGTGGCCATTAGAAAGGCCAAATTCCAATTGAAGTTACTATTCAGTATCCCAAGGGCTTGTTTTCGCAAGAATTCTTTTTTATTTAATACCCTTGTAGATTGTATATTCTCAAATGTGTTCAGTTGCAACAACTCTGTTCTGAACCTCACATAAAGTGCAATTTTTTTAGTAATGGTAAAGATAATTAGCCATTGAAATAGTGTACCTAAGGTCATGATAAATTCTCTAAAACGTGAAGTTTTAAAATTGAGAATAGATTTATTTCTCAAATAGAAGGCTTTGCTCATCCTAAAGTTATATAGAAATCACTTGTTAATATTCTATGGTCTGTGGTATGCAGGAGGTCAGACTAGATGATCATTATAGTTCCTGCTGGTCTTAAAATTTATGGAACTGTGAAACATTTTGATATTTTATGTGCATATTACTAATTCGCTTTCCTTGGAGGTTTTCATAACACCTCCCCAAAGAATTTAGTATTATCTCTGAATTTCATTTATGTCCTGGAAATTCAGCTGAATATGTTGCCATTTATCAGTGCACTGTTTGCAGTGCTTCAGCAAGTTTTCATTCTGTGTGACAGAGTTCATATCCATGCCAATTTGAATTAATTTTGTAAGGAGGATTTCATTTGACACTATATCAAATGTTTTAATAAAAGCTAGATATATCACATCTACTTCGTTGTCCTCATCAACTGGTTTTGTCACTTTATCAAAACAATTTATTCATGTTTGTCTGGAATGATTTGTACCTTGTTAAGTTATTTCTAATTTTGAGCATGGATCACCAAGTAAGAGGTGCTAAAGGGTGTGTAGATGTTTTCTTACAAACTAAAACATTCAAAAATGTAAGAGATGAACCTCACACAAATTTGTGAATTTGGAATACAGTCATATTTTCTGCCTACTCACCTCCTACAGCTGATAAACCTGCTTATTCCTCTAAGTTCTGAAGATACTCAGAAATGGCTATTGTCCATAAAAATGGTCAGAGATCTACCTTGATTTAGTTTGTCTAACAAAGTCGTATGAGTAAGAGATACATTTTCTTTTACATTGCACACAAATAATCATGGGGCTGAGTTTGAATATGGCTGCCTTATGAAAATATTCTTACTCATAAATTCCATCTTTCACATTCCTGAATGTATAATAAACCACAGTACTCGTCTCTCCATGGTTCACTGGCTATCTCCCAGGCTCTGAAACAGACTGTATAAAAAGTGAGACTAAAATGTATAAATAAATCCAAACTCTCACATATCTCCATTCAGAACACCAAAAAGCCAACCAACCAACCAAACCAACCAACCAACAACAGCAAAACAAACAAACAAACAAAAAAACAAAACAAAGCAAAACAGAAAAACACACAACAAACAACAGGGAAAATTAGAGTACAACTCTGCCAAAAGTTAGATATCTAAATCTGAACTTTTCAACCATTCACAATCATACAGGGTCAGATCTGGGAAATAAGTTAGCTCAGGAGGTACTTTGTTCAAAACTTTGTTTTGCCTCCCTCAGAGTGAAATAAAACCAGTTGAAGATGGGGCTCTGACATCATCTGTATCCCATGCTAGTATACAGGCACACAAAGGTTTTGGTTTTTTTAAAAAAAAAATAGGTTATGATCTTAAAAGGAACATAATGACAAAATTCTATCCTTAACAATTCATCAAATATCTTTTAATTTTGTTTTCCTCTAAAACTTAGTCATATTTAGAAATAATAATGGCTCCAAAACTGAATTGTCATCATCTGGATAGATTCATAAAATGGACAGCTCAGTAAGTAATCATTTTATTCTAATCATGCATATGAATATTTGTAAAACCACTGGCTGCTGGTATTTATGACAGGGTGCCAATTGTCTGAAATAGACTGTTGCACAAAGCCACTTCCAAAAGTCCATTGAGTAGAATCTGTTAAAGGAAAAAGAAAGAAAAGAAATATTGGGACAAAATTAAGTATTACTTCAGAAGCCTCTGCATTTATTTGAAATCACTGGCTTCTTCTTAGAGCCAATACGTTACTTATTTGCAAGGATCCCTTGCAAGGATACATGATTGTTATGATATTAAGCTCTTACTTCTTTATAAGAAGCTTTGACACGAAACTCAGCAAAATATGACAGAATGCAAACCAAGTGTCATACTACATCATTGTTTATACAAAAGCTTTTGGGTTCTTTAATTTTGTAGTATATAAAATTGCAAGAATGGGTGAAAAAAAAAGGGTTCATAAAATTTTGTGAGTTCCTTCTTCCTGTCCTTTACCTTTGTCTCCTCTCTAAAAATCTGTAATACTTAATTTACAATATTTGCTTCCTTGTTTAGTTCATTAACATCTAATAAAGGATACTGTCTTGCACTGAAATATTGGATTTTATAAATTACCTCATAAATCATGAGTTGTCATAGATCCTAAGTTGCCACAAGTAAGTTTTTCCTGTAATTCAAGGCCCTATATTAGTGGCCCTATATTTCTTGCTTTGGCTTAGGCTGTTATGAACTATTTTCTAAGTAAAATAATTGAACTTCTTCAATAGTTTCTAAAGTAAAATAATTGAATGCATTCTAAATTGATCTTGCTTTTTTTACCTAGTAGCTATGTAAGAACATATTCACATTCTCCAAATAACTTCCAGTTATTTTTGCTTTTATTAGGGAAACTCTCATTATTTCACTCTGGTATCCCAATATAATCTTTTTTCTTCCTTGGCCTTTCTCATCTCTGCCTCATTTGCTTAGGTCCCTTGGCTGCTTCTGTAAGATTTGTTGGTCATGTAGCTAATCTCCTTCAGTGCCTGTCCATTCAACAGGCTGTTCAACATCAAACATAACAAATACCCAACCAGTGAACTGAATTTTCATTTACTGTTTCTATTTATAGAACAGCAGCCAAAATAAGAATCTGCTTGGTGCTGGATTCTTAAGTCTTCAATAATCCAGGCAAAATATAGGAAATTAACTTCCTGAAGTAATTTTTTTCTGCCCAGTTTGCACCTATTTCAGGGAGGCTATTACATATGTAAGCACCATTCCAGAAATACGATAATGTGATATTTTGCACATTATAAGTTTCTACCAGCTTCAAATCAGTAAATATCTAAGTGAGTATTCACTTTGGCTTGATATTGCTCTTTGTAATAGTAATGGGAAAATTCTATTGCTTTCAAGGATTCAAGAACAGACCTCATTTTTGTGCAATTTAATGAAACAGAAGAACATTATTTAAAAAATTATGCTCTTTACAAAATCAACTACAAGCTTTAACTCCTCACTGCTGATATGTGTTGGTACATTTTCATCCAACATAAATCTCTCCCGTGTTTTCATCTCCTGCTTTTCCAAGGTGAAAAGGGAACCTGAAGTGTTTTGGTTACTGCGTGGGGTGTAAGCTTCCTTGGAATTCATAGATTTAATATTTAAAATTAGAAATACTTTGTTAGTAATCTTGCGTGCTTGTAGTGTGTGTGCATGTGTGTGTCTATACAAAAATATGTATACTCCTATGACAAAATAACCATGTGTTTTAGCATTTATTTGTGACATGAGACTAAACTTTACATCTCAAAATAGACAAAACTGGTTCTTCTCCCACTGTCTTCTACATTTTACCAGAAATGTTGAATGGAAATGTTTTCAAAGCAAAAGAAATGCATTAGCATAGCCACTCTTGCAAATCCTGGTCTATTTATCTGTGGTCACTTGCAAACTATATAGAGAAAGGATAAATAGCTTCAAAATTAACTGCATGATCTGAATGTACACCATGCTCTGCAGATCTCTGCTCACACTGTTGTTTTTGTTCATGTATTTGGCAGTAGAATTTGCAAGAAGTTTCTGAGTAACAGCAGAGTGGGTCATTTCTGCAATGTCATATGTCCTGGGAGAAAAAAAAGGTCCAGAGGAATAGTAACTCTGTAAGGGATGATAAGGCATGCAGTGCTCCTAAGTATCATGGATTCAGCATAGCAAGAAGAGGAAAGCAAATGATAATATGTGCTGAAGAGGTCTATATCTATTTCTTGAAATATACTATTCACAAGTTGTGAAAGCCCTGTATTATTTTAAAGATATAGCTTAGCAGTGAAACCATACTATTATGTATAAACTTCACTGAAGGAAATTCAGTGAAATCTGCAAGTTTCATGAGAAGGCAATTAATTAACATGAAATACTGGTTGCCAATGTTTGTATACATCTGCAACATATGAGGATGTCTGTCTCTACCTTGCACAGTATCATTAAACTTGAAAATCACTGTGTACTATAGAAAGACTAAACTCTATGAGTTGTTTTACATAAATTCAGCTCATCTTAACCAGCATAAGTTCAAGGCAGAAATACAAAAGTAAGGACATGCCATATGTACCCACAAATGAGCATGCAGGTTAAAGTTTAATAAGAGTGCAGTTAGAGTAAGAATGCAGCTTGCAGGTTTTTTGATTGCATTTGGAAGTGTAATCTTCTTTTTTTGTTTTATTTGGGTGGATATTAAGTTGTTTGATTTTCAGTTGGAGATAAAAAAATGAGCAAAGAGAAAGTCTGGTAATTTCTATACTCTTAGAAATCGTTTTTCTGAATTGGCTTAGTATCTACATCTTGGTTTTTTTTTATGAGACTTCCTTTCCAAACACCATTTCATTTTAAACTGAAACTTGTGTTTGTCAGCTAGCTCTCCAGGGTCTTTTCCTATTAACTTAAAGAAGTCCTCAGACTTTCCAGACCTGCATATTCTGTGATTCTGTGAATGAATTCTGGGGAAGTGTTCTCAGCAGACTTGTCCTTGGGAGGTAGTTTGTTGACTTTCATTTTAGAATCCTTTCTGCAAAAACTTTTTTCTTTTCTCTACACCAGCTCTCTTAGTAGGTGACTGATACCTGCGAGTTGCTCCATTCTCAGAATATAAGCTCTTCCTCTCACTCTGCACTGTGAAATTACCTGCAAAATGACAACCTAACATGACCCACATCTTACATTCATTTAATCCAGTTTTGGTAACAGGGTTACAAGTTCTTTTTCATATGCACTTTTGGTATCCCAGTTAAAAATTGCATTATTAGGACCCCCTCCATATAACAAGAATCCCAAATCACCTAAATGATATAGCTGGGAATGGCTGGAATCCTCTGTGTGCTCAAGTAAAGAAGTTAACTCATTTGTGGAATGATATATTACTACCAAAATGAATGAAGGTATAAGCTATCACAAAATCACAGAATATGATGAGTTGGAAGGGACTAACAAGGATCATCAAGTTCAAATCTTAGCACTGCACAGGACCATCCTCAAAAATCACACCATGTGCCTGAGACAGTTGCCCAAACACTTCTTGAACTGTCAGGCTTGGTGCTCTGACCACTTCCCTGGGGAGCCTGCTCCAGCACCCAACCACTTTCTGGGGAAGAGACCATCTCTTTCTAATACCCAACTTAAACCTCCCCTGACACAACTTCAGGCCATTCCCTCGGGTCCTGTCACTGGTCATCACAGAGAAGAGATCAGTACCTTCCCCTCCTCTTGCCCTCACAAGGAAGTTGTAACTGTGATGATGTCGCCCCTCAGTCTCCTCCAGGTTGAACAGACCAAGTGACTTCAGCTGCTCCTCATACAGCTTCCCCTCAAAGCCATTCATCATTTTCATTGCCCTCATTTGGACACTCTCTAGCAGCTTAATATCTTTCTTATATTGCAGCTCTAAAAACTGTGCATGATATCCAAGGTGAGGTTGCCCCAGTGCAGAGCAGAGTGGGACAATCCCTTCTCTCACCCGGCTTGCAGTGCTGTGCCTGATGCCCTGCAGGACACAGTTGACCCTCCTGGCTGCCAGGGCACTGCTGACTCGTATTCAACTTGCCATTGACCAGGACCCCCAGGGCCCTTTCCATGGCACTGCTTTCCAGCATCTCATTCCCCAGTCTGTATGAACATAAAGGGTTGTCCCATCCCAGGTGCAGAATTCGGCACTTTCCCTTGTTCCCATGGTTGGTGTTTGCCCAGTCCTCTAATTCGTCAAGGTCTCTCTGTACGGCCTCCCTGCCTTCGGGAGAGTCAACAGCAGCTCTCAGTCTGGAAAGATACCTCATGAACTTCAGATGAAATGATCCATCAGTGTGAGGAACAGGTTTGCCAGCACATGATAAGGTAGCATGAACAGAGCAAAGCATACAGACAATCGGAGGTACTGTCCTGGCTACTAGACTTTCATTTCTAGAGTGGATTACTTCAAAGATGTTTCAACACAGCACTCAGTCCTGTTAAGAAGTGTTTTTCTTCAAATCCTTGGAATTTCCCTCTAGTAATTTCAACCAGAATTGGCAATACTACTAGTCCCTTCACACAGAAGCCAGCAGATGTAAGATGAAGTCTAAGTCATTCATATATTAGCTGGAAGGACAAGACAAAGAGCACAATAAGGAGAGTAAGAAGCAAAACTTCAATTTCTTCTGCTCCCTCACTAAGGCAAGGAGAAAAGGGAAAAAAAAAGAAAAGCTGTGAAAGACTGGTCATCCTCTTCAGTCTGCTCTTGGGACAGAGCTGCTGTGTGCTGCCTCTCCTCCCCCCTCCCAACTCCTCATTTTTGGCTGGCCCCAGGATTAGGAGCAAGCTCCTTGCAACCAGAGCTTCTATTGGAAACAGAAGTTCCATCTGCTGAGGGTTTATAGGACTGGACCCATAATTTGCTCAATTACTAGTGTAAAGAAAACCATAGGGAACCTGAGTAACAGCAACTCCTAACCAAGCACATTTGCACTTCATCTGAAACTCGGTATGATTTATCAGGATCACACTCCCTCCTTCTCCAGGATCTAAAGCAATTTGTGTAGCTTAAATCAACTATTAAATGTATAACTAGGAGATAAAATCACAAACCCAGATCTAATTGGTATAGCTTAAATTAAGTTTTACATTTATTGCTGGGAGATAAAATTTGGATAGAATAACTATTACAACAGAATTAAGTAAAAGAAAATAGATATGGTGTGGGACCTATGCTAACTTTTATTTAAAACACATGGAGCTGGAGGCAGCAGTCTGCAGAAAACATTTGATCCTACTACACTGTAATGCCCCCATTACAGAGCAACACCCTCCTAAGTAGTGAAGCAAAAATATTAAACCTTAAACACAATGCTGACTTTGGAAAATATATAAGGACAAAGGAAATTCAGTCAATAACACTGGCCAAGTATGTGTCCAGAGTACTGCAAGAATTAGCCTCCCAAGAAAGATTTTTTAATAGGCAAATTTTTTATGAAAATTTAAAAGTACAGTCTAACAGAAACAAAATAACTGGGACAGTTAAACTGGTGAAGATAATTATAGAATACTAATGTCCAAGGAGACTGAAAAAAAAAGAAAATAAACAAAGAAATTAAACTTAAAACAGTGTAGTTTGGTTTTTTTCTTTTATAACAGACCTTGCCTTAGGTTTTTCATGCTCTCAGTCTCAATATTTCCTTTCATCTCCTTTTGTAATTTTGCAATAGAAAATATTGAATCATGCTTGTGTATCAGTTATTCTTACTGAAAAGTAAGAATCTCTTCCATAGATGTGATTTGTTTCTTTTAAAATTAGAGAATAATACAGGCTGGTAGGGACCTTTGGGCATCTCCTGGTGCAGTGTTGGCTGAAAGGAAGGCATATCTCAGAGTTAAATGATATTATTGAGGGTCTTTTTTACTCAAATATTCAATTTCCTCAAAAAGACAGCCTTTCTGAGTAAGCTGTTTTCAGCTTATTCCACTGCTTGATCACTATGGAGTTTTTTCCACATATCTAAAAGGAAATTCCTTTGCTGCAGCTTCTGTCCATTGTCTTTCTTCCTTCCAGTGTGCACTTCTGAGAAGAGTTTGGACCCGACTCCTCTATGACCACTAACTGTGTAGTGGACAACCTTTATTAAATACCTTGTCCTAGTCTTCTCTTTTACATTTTAGTGCAAACTCTGTTAAATCTCAATTGCAACTTTTTTTTTTTTTGTCACTCAGATTTTGCAGAAGCCTGAAGGAGGGCAAAGTTATAATAAAATAGGAGACAATAAAAGTTAATGCCAAAATTTCCACCAAGTTCTTTTTCCATGGTTTGTAGTAATAATTAGACAAAATTATGTGTGTTTTGCCAGATATTTCCAAGCAAATCTACCAGGAAATCATCTTTCTTAGTCCTCCAAAGCAAGGTGAAATAGTGTGAATTGAAGTGTTCTAGGGAGAAAGGCACAGGAGACAGGCTCAGACATAAAAATAGTCACAATTTCTCAGTTCTTCACACAAATGAGAACAACTCTTAAGTAAGCACTTGCTGGAAAAGAGCAATCTAACCTGCACAGGAGAGCTTGTGCTCAAAAGATCGTGCACTGAACTCTGACTGAAAATCTCCGGCCTGAGTTGCTCTGTTTAATAGAGATGATGACTGTTCAGTGACCTCTGTCACAGTGTATTTCTTATCCCCATACTGCCCAAGAGAGCTGTAAGTGTTTGCACTTGTGCAAATACTTCTCATTCCTGGCAGATCCTAATGAAAGTTTGGCATAGTTAATATCTGTAACCTCTTTTATTTTTTTTGTTGTTTTTAATCAACTTTTGCTTTTTCTAGTACTACAGGTATTCTTCATTCTTACATTTCAGCATAATTTGGGCCAGAAGCTCAAAGGGAAGACAATTTTAGTGGCACCTTTCTATGTTTTCATGGAGACAGGTTCAGATAACTGTAATATACTCCATATGAAAGAGACAAAGATATACCACAGGCAGGTAAAGTGAGTTGAGTTTAAACCTAGTTTTAGGATTAGCCTCTGCCACTCGTATTTCCATTAAAAGGGTTCCAGAAGAGGCTTATAGTAGAGGAAGATGTTAATCTCCTGACCTGAAGCAAATAACTATGGCAATTCTTGTGAATGACAGCCACTTCTTGACACTTGCAGCGTGGCATCTGGAGCAGGTTATCACTAGAGACAAAGAAATAAAACATGGGTGATCTGTACTTCAAAGCCACACTTCTAAGCAAAAGCCTAATTTTTAATGCCCTTTTCATCTCCCTTTAATGTCTATACTGGACAACCTTTCACTTCTTCCTAATGAATATTGTGTGCACATGTAGTTATTGCTCATCGGCTCCCTGTACCTGAAGACAGGTACATTGAAATCATTTGGTTTAACCCCTAAAGCTCTTTTTTTCCCAATAGGAGTATGTTGTAATTTAGCCCTAGTCAGAATCCAAGCACCACGCAACTGCTCACTGTCCCACCCACAGGATTGCAGAGAGAATAAGAATCATAGAACCTTTAAGATCATCAAGTATAACCATTAACCCAGTCTCTTCTTCCAGTTTCATCCCTCTCAGTGTTCCTACCTTACAATAATTTTGAAAACTTCCAAAGTTGCACCATCTTTCTGATTGTTACTGCTGATGATCCACCTCCTCACAGGTGACAGGTAACCACATATCTGACCTGCCATTCCCACTGGTTTGTGGCTTCTTTAAAACAAAACATTATGTATGCATTGCATATTACATCTTGTGAAAGAGAGGATTATAAATAAACCTACACCTACATACACAGTGGTCTATATAAATTCCATTGAAGTCATATTGTTTCTCTCAGGATTGTAAACAGTGATGCACATATTAAAATTAAATAAATACATAAATAAATAAGAACCTCCTCCCTAAACTCCCTTCCCTCCACCTCCCCAAAAAAAGTAATTTTCTCTTTACAAACTTTTGCTGACCATTCATTTCTTTCTAGGTCTTGATTCTTTATCCACCTGGTGGCAAATAGACAAGCTAAAATGAATAAGTAACCCCTCTAGTCCCTCTCTACAAGTTCATTTTCAAAGCTAAATACTTTAGCTTCAGAGCAAGAAATTTACAGATCAAACAGGTCTACTCCAAAGTACAAAGTGTGTGGCAATAGAAGAAATTAGATTCTGATTAGTTGATGCAAGTTAGTACAGTTCTGTTAAATCCCACAGAGATGTATGTATTACCATTAGCAACAGTAATACTGCTAAAACTACTTTTTTATTCTCCTTTTGTTATCCACAGAGGAAAAATACATACTACTTGAGTCAAGGTTCTTCATATGTTCCCTTTTTAATTTTTCCTCTTTCCTTAATACTTGTTAACTTGTAAAACCTTTGACTCAGACTATAACTACTCGTGTACTGCAATAAATTAGGATATCACAATATACAGAAAGTAATATTCAGACTTTCCTCTCATCTGGCCAAGGAGTCACTTGAGCTTAGCTTAAATACACCTCTAGAAAATAATACTATTTCAGATGTGTATGTTCAAAAACTTAAACAAACAAACAAACAAACAAAACCAGAAAAATAAAACTAATTCTGCCCAGAAATATAGAGGAATGGTTATATTCCTTTGAGGAATTAACGTTAAGAGATATAGCCAAATGCTATTTCATCTCCTTTGCCATCTAAGTAGTCAGTGCTTTGTATCAACAACTATTTAACAGGCTACAATGAATATTGTATTCCTTACAATAGTCATCAGCTGCTTACTCTTTCAATTTATTTTTATGTGAGGAAGATTTATAAACAAGACATAATTGTAGAATTTTTCCAAGAAACCACCTTATATTTTTTACATCATTTGAATTCTTATTTGCCTTGACCAATGCTTTAAACTTTTTCCCCCTTCATCTTCTTATTAAATAACAACAACTTTCTTAACAGTAAAGCTAAACAAATCACAAGAGCTCTGTGTAACATCTGTCTGATTTTCAAGATAAAAAAGATGTCTTTTAAATTCTTATTGTCTTTAGGACTAGAGTGAGAAGTGATTGTGCAGTAAGAAATTTATGAAGACCCTGATAACATAGCAAACTAAGCTTAATAATTGAAACAAGTTTTAAAAGTCTGTGGAGGAGTATAAAAAAGAGGGAGAGCTACCAGAAATATAACAATAGTGAATTACAATAAAAATTAAATGTATAATAGAGGAAATTCTGTGGTTTAACTTTAATGATCAGGTACATTAGATACATGTGGGCGTCTTAACCAACTAAAATATTTTCTTCACTACATCCAAATATTTTTAAAAATAGACATAAAGAAAACAATTTTTCACTCCCCACTAACAAAAACATGAGATCAGACACATAAGCATATATCTACGCATTTTCACTCATCTAAGTGCAAAATGATTGGGTGCTCATAATAAATAGTAGGGAAGTTATCTGTAGCTATTGAAAGATGGTATACAAAGGATTGACTTCAAGAACTGATGTAGAAAAGCTATATTTCAGGAGAACAATTTTAATGGAATTAAAACATGTAATGACATAAAGTGACAGGAAAAAAAATTGAGTATGGGACTTTTCTGGATTTTTTGTTTGCTTGCTTTTTGGTTTAGTTTTGTTTTTGTTTTTTTCCATAACAGTGGGATAACTTTTCAGTACAATTTTTCTGCTGAGGTAAAAGAAAAAAAGGAGTTAAATAAATATAAGAACGTAACACAAAGATAAATTATGGGATGAGAAAAAAATTGAATAATCACATCTCCTGCCTTTCTCTCGTGAGACCCCCAGATATTAAAACTCTGGCAGTACTGAAAATGTAATTAAGATACTAAAAACTATCTAAATAGTGTTTTGATGTTATATATAAATAAACTTAGAAAAAAAAACAAAATTCAATTGTGTTTGCATATTTCATTGCTTATATTTTGCAACATTTATCCCTCCTCCTCTGTTAACCCTTCTAAAATGAACATTTTATTTCTTATTGAGAACTTAGAGCTATAACCTTTGATAAGAGAAAACAAGACAAAACCTTGCAAAACAAAGTAGTGTAGTCATATAATCAAAGTAGTATAGTCTTTTATCATTAAAAATAAAATTTATTTACTAATGATCTTTTTAGTTAGTCATCAAAAAGTTAAGAGTTGAGAAATTTTGCTCTAAACAGTAAACTTTTCCTTTATTTTTTTTGCAATACCAGAGGAAGGAAATGAATAAGGTATTTATTATAATAAAATAATAGAATTAATGTTAAGAGGGAAAATCAATTATAATGGACAAATAATGAATTAATATGAAATAAGGAATTAAGTATTTTGCAGAACGAATGAAAATGGTTTGACATATTGATAGAATAAGGAGATGAGCCTCACAGAATGAGATGTATTTGGATTCTATTACAGAATTAAATAAATTTTATAACAGCATATTTATAAAATGTATGTTGCCCAAATATTCACTAAATTGTTTCTCAATCCTGATGTCTCTCAAAGGAATTAAATTGATTTTATTCTATCCACACTGTTCACAGAATATGGAAACAACTTGTCCATGTAGAATGATTCACTGATTTGAGTCAAGTATTCCTAATTTATCTTTCATAATTCAGCCAGCAATAATTCAAACTTGTAGGGAATAGAAATTGTTTGAAAGACTGTAAACAGGAGCAGAATATACTGCAAAAAATAAGTTGAGGGAAAGCCTTCAGTAATGTATTGCTGGGATTTGTGCTTTTTCCAGTACAGTTCCAGTGAGTGACCGACTGTTTCCACTGAGACCCTCTGAAAGGGGGATATCAAGACTTATCTCTGGTCTTACTACCCAGCTTTGCCTGGGGTCTTAACCACTTGTCAATTTATGCCAATGGTCAGCCCTTATCAAAGGCAAAGGTGAAAATAAAAATCCACCCCATGAAGAATGTATACATCTATATACACATGTTTATACACACCTAGAGACACTAATAGACAGGAATGGATACACACACACACATATGTACATGCATTTCAAAACATCATCAGATGGAATATTTAAAGATTTATTTGGTAATTGTACTGAGTACTAGAAAAGAAAACAAGTTCCAGAAGATTTTACTATTTATGCATTAGAGATTATGCAAAAATTTATGTGGAATTCTCTGCCTGGTGTGTACTGCACTCACTCTGAAGTCACAATATTACAAAACTTTGCTTTGTAGATGGCTCAGAAGGGCAATGTGAAGAACATATAAACTGTATATACCATGGACTATCTGGTCAGAAATGTAAAGTACAGTGGTGTGCTAAAAGCCCATCCTGACAGTAAGGTTTTATGTGAAAGCTAATTTAATCTCTCTGCTAGCAAAAGGGACCAAATGACTGACCACAGGATAAGTGTACTTGGGCATTTCAGAAGTAGTTTGCAGTTTGTGTAACTATGTTGTTGTCAGAAATGCTTCCAGGCTCCAGGCTTGTAGATGAGTATATCTGGCCATGATCTGGTACCTGGACTTGTCTGTGGAGGGCAAGATCTGAAGAGAACTTGGTGTTTGCTTTGATAATATTGTATTGCTGAAGCAAGGGAGATGGTGAGACTATTTCACAACTACTGTGTCATCCAGAAAGCAGAGATTTCTGCTTCCAGTGTTTTCCCAGAGGGAAAGTGTTAAACTCTTCATAATCTCTCTCTCAAACATCCACAAGGACTTGATAAAGTCTTCTGTTCCTCTGCTCCATCTCATCTGAAAGATGTTTTTATCTTGGAGTTTTATATGAAATTATCTATAAAACATCATATTTCCCTAAATACATTTTATTTTTCTGCTTCAGAATGTATTTTGTCTATTTGCATAAGTGTGTGTCATGGTTTTCAACCTATGTCCAAGATTGCATTTATTAGTTATTTAAAATATTCACTGTCTTGAAATTCTGTTTTTGAAGGATGAACTCTAGTCACAATCCTTATACAAATGTATAGCTACTATGTGGAAAAAAGATACTCACAAGTAGTCACCAGTGTGGAGTACATAGCAGTGGGTTGGTATTTATGCCCTGACGTAAACCTACGACCAACTGGAACAAGTGTATTTAGGCTTGTTTTTGAAGGTCCGACATTGTGACTTTTTCTACATCCTGAGTAGATACTCAGGTTCTCCTGTGAGAGTGACTAAAAGTTAGACATTGCACTTTTTTATCTTTTGGTGTCTAAACCCTTTATTTTATCTAGCATTAGCAGTTCTTTGTCTCTCCCAGTTGTGCCTATGAATGAATCTCCCATTTGACAAGAAAGGCTCATCCTTGAAAGAAGCTGTTTTTTGCAAAGCAATCATTTTTTTAGCACCACAGTTCAACAGGGTTGCTGGGTACATAAGGAGAAATTGTCTTTCATCTATCTATCTATCTATCTATCTATCTATCTATCTATCTATCTATCTATCTATCTATCTATCTATCTATCTATCTATCTATCATCTACAATTTCATGCTTTAGGGGGAATTTTAGGAAAAATCTTTTTCTCTCTGCTCAGTATAAAAATCAGTGGCAGAAACAAGAAAAATCCTTGACTATTACATACCAAGTCTTTTTCAGCTTTCATTATTTCAATCTTGCCATTTCAGCATTTTTCCTGTATAAGGTATAATTTATCACCAGCTCAATTGGCCAGTGTATGTGCTGTCTAATACCCAATAGACAAACAATACTTTTAGGTATTTCTGTGGTTTATCTGGATGTGTTTTCAGGTTAGCAGCAGCAAGCTGCTGAATGTTCAAATGTCCTGGACTAATAACTACTGTGAATGCACATACTGACCACAGTGTATGCTGAGCAGTTAGTCTGGTGTATCCTAGCACTGAATTTCCTGTGCTCGTGTTACAGGGAAATCCAGCTCTGCTCAGGAAATCTTGGGAATAAATCTGGAACAACCACCTTAATTTCAAATTCTGGGAAGTATTTCTTCTTTCTCTAGGCTGAAGCCCAGGTCTGGCCTAAGTAATGGACCCTAAAGCATTAACCAGAGGCTAAAGGACACAATGGATAGCATTGCACAGGTACCTTGTTTCACAAGTAAGTGCAACACATTAATCCCAAAATTAATGTGTCTACATTGATGTGTAAACTAACTTGACTAGTTCTGTGCTAGTCTCTGCGGTGGGACACAGATGTATTCTGCGTATAGTGAGCTTCAGAAACACAATTTAAGTTTAAACACTTCTGTTACATTATGAATCCACTGAGAGACAAAATGCAGAAATAGATTATTGTTGTATTCTTTTCCCCTGAAGTTCTGTCTAGACATATATGCATTGTGAGATTTAGAATTACATAGGAAAATATTTAAGAACATTAAGTCCGAAATAAGGGTTAAAATTATTAGAAATAAAAGTAGATGTTAGAAGCTTCCTTATTGCAACACCAATTTTGGAGTAAATTCCCTACCTTCTTGCACTTTCCTGTAAATATTTTCCAGAATAAACTACAATTTTCTTAAGGAACTGCCCTAATTTGAGTATACTGTCCAATAACTTGTCTAATCATGTCAAATATCTGATTAAATTCATTGAAATTTAGACAGGAGCCCAAAAAATCCCCCAACCAGACATGCATTTTTGTAAGATTTCTACCTTAAGATCATTCGTGTACATTAAGTTTTTGAATAGCATTTATGGAATGCAATTTCCTATTAGAAAAGAAATTCAGATGATGTGATCTCAATTAATTTCCCATATAACATGCTAATTTTAGACTACAGTATTATGATGTCCCTTTTAATTCTTTATACCACTTCATACTGTGAGCTTTAATGGGTTTTCAGAGCATTCCTTTTTCTTTCCCTGCTAAGCAGAATTTGTATTTACTGAAAGGTTTGTTTATGGGTTCTTCTTTCAGTGTTTCCAGCTGTGTCATAGTTTAGCATATTATATCAAAGGTCATTAATATTTTTTTGCTTGTTTGCTATCTGCTGTAAGTCTACAGACATTTAGTTTTAATATTTGTTTTTGAAGCCTGTTATCCTTTTATTTATTTCCTGCTGTAGATGCGAGAAACTGAATAATATTTCAAATGAAAGCTGCTGAAATAATGAGGGAGTTTCTTCTACTTTTAAGTTATCAGCCTGAAAGTATTGTCTGTAACTCTGCAAATGTTCCAAGAACTTGAATATTCTCTAATAAAAGAACTAACATCTTTTATTAGCATTTTCTTATGTTTCTGCCAAATTATTTTAGAAAAGTTATTAAATATGCAGTCTTGTATCTACAAAATAATCTGGTGTCTTGTGTCTGAGGAGTTTGCTGATGTAAGGAAGAATTAGAAGAGAAAAGAAGGGAGTAAAAAGTTATTTCTGGTGTGGATACTTTTGGGATAAATTTGAATTTACTATACTAAACATTTCTGAAGCATGAAATTACAGAAAACAATTCTTCTTTTGAAGAGGCAACTAATGTAGAGAAACTCTATGACCTTTCTGGTCTTGCCTGCTTTTTAATTGAGGAGTACACCTAGATGTTCTCTGGTATTTAAAACTTAGAAAATTATGGAGTTGCTTGAAGGGTTTCTTAAAGGTCTCCATTAAATGATTGTTTTAGTGGATGCATTATTTCCTTTTCTCTGAAATAAAATTGAATGTGAAGCACTTATTTCACTTTCTATTTCACTCAGCAGGTTGTTTAAAAAAAAAAAATCTGATGATCAGATAAAATGAAAACTGTATCACAAAGAGATTCTTGTTACTTTTACATCTGGCAAGTGAGGTTTTTCATCTTTACGAGATCTACCACAACCATTGTCTGAACATAGTTATAGGAAGCCATTTTCTGCTCTCAAAGCACAATAAAAATTAGATTGTAACCCTTGTCCTGAAACTCTGATGCTAATGGATGTTTTCCTACTAAGTTTCAAAAGTCCAGACCAGGGAGAAAAAAAGCCCCGGCACCTCTTATATGGCAATAATGACTGTTTCCTATTGTCCTGGACAGAAATAACTCATGTGATGAGAGGCTTTGTGATGTAATCTATTATTAATACTCTGAATAATTCAATCCATTTTAAATATGTGATTCTTTACTTCTCATATAATATGCATGTTACCTTCCTATGTAAAATTATCAATATTCTAGATGCCTGTAAACATTAAGGGATTTTATTAATAATATGCCAGGAAGGCTTTCAATATTTAGCAATGAAGTTCAACTCTATTTTTAGCAAAGTCTTAGATAACTCCAGCCTGTGATCAACACAAAACCAGAATGAAAAGTATCAACACAGTAAATATGCCACAGGATAATTAAGGATAATTTAATAATCTTAATATAATCTTCAAGAAATAAATAATCTTAAGGATAATTAAGTAGACCTTTAGATCTGAAGAGAAGCAGAAAGAAAAAAAAAGTCTGTTTAAAAATTCTTTTTTTCTATTGTTATTTTTAATTGAAAGCAAATTTAAGAAAGAAAACATTGTTTTTCAGTTCTGTTTGCAGCTGTATCTCTAAAACAGCATATTTCCAAATGGTGTTTACAACAGCCCATCTACAGATTAGCAAATATAGATTTAAGGATGTAAGCCATCAAAGCTTCTCATTATATCAATTTATAGATTGAAAATGAGTTAATCTTTAAATGAAATCAGAATACAGGAACATATTTACTCATGGCTTGCAATGTCAAGTCCAAGTGTTCTGTTACCATTGTATTTAGGAGGGACATTAGCTCTTTCTCCTGATGTAAGTTAAAAGAAGCTACTTTTAGCTGGCTTCTCTGAAGACCTCAACTTTTTAGATATGCTATCAGAATATCCACCAAATCGGTCTAATTTTAGCAGAATATTAAATTCAGGGTTTTCTGTGAGATCATGTGTTAACCATTAGAAAGCTCAGCTATTATAAGACTGTGAATGCTCTAAAGTGCCTCAGAGAAACATTACCAGTTGTGGAGCTAGATATAAAACAATAATGTCACAATTTTCAGTGTTTCAAGGTTTAGGTGGGTGCTGGGAAAATATTTTCATGGTGGGGTGTTACAAGGTTTTCCAATGTTTCAATGGCAATCCAAAAAATTAGTACTGTGCTAATTCTGTTACTTATTGATTCTCTAAGGACTGAGATATGTATCAAACATTCCTAAACCTGATTTTTTAGATTTTATCTTTGTGGAGTTAAGTGAACCCACTTACAAATTACAAACATTCTAAGTTAAACATAAATTCTAGTTTTTCTTCATTTTAGAAGATATTCTGTAAAGAAAGACTGGTACTATATAGCAACCCAATATAATTTCAAACAATTGCAACATTAAATTAATTTATTCATTCATAATTTAAATTATTCTTTCTTTTCTTCAAATACAAAAGTCAAATGAGAAGATTCTCACTACTATTAATCTAAACCAAAGTAGTCTAGAGGGAAACAATAATAAAAGAAATAACTGAGTTACTGACTGAGCACAGAAAAGACATTTGAAATACCATTGAGAGAAATTTATTCCAAAGAATTTATTTAGGATACAGTGACTGAGATGACAACTACCTGCTGTCTAAGGATTATCAGAATAAATAGGATCTAAAGTCTGATAGGCTTTATATGTTTCTCAATTCCACTTCTATTATTGCAAATTTAAAATAAGTTTCCGCAACAACATAACAGGAAAACAGTATAGCCAGTATTTTGTCACACCACAGCAAAACACCACAGTCTGAACACCGTGTACAAATACAATGTGCATGTGCAAATACAAGTCCAGCAGATTCAGAAGAAGCACAATAGAGAGAGGGAACTTTTCCAAAACGCTGTGGGCAAAGAATTCTACCCTGGAATTCAGGATAGTTTTTGGGGTTCTTTTTAATGTTATCCTCTAGTAGCACTAACGTATAGATTTTCTGTACTAAATGAACATTCTGAATTTTGTTTAAGTTAAATCCTATTCACTGGAAAATAACACCCAGTGAAGGTATGCAAATAAACTCATTCACAAGGTAAAAGATCTTTTATACTAGTAATTTTTTATTATTCTTGCAATTGTACCTTTTCCTTACACAATACTATAGCTCTTCAGACAGATTCTGAGAAGCATTGATTCAGTCCATTTGAACAGAATTCAATCAGATTTATTAGACGATTCACTCTCTTTAATGTGTGGGGTTTTTTTAATCATATATCTTAATGGATCTCTGATATCTAGCACTGTGCATCTTAAATAAAGCTTCTAATGTTTGCAAGGTGAAATTAGTAAATTCAGCTATTTATTTTGAAGGGAGTAGGAGATAAAAGTACATGGTTTGTTGGGCCACCCAGTTCTGGGAAAAAAAAAAAAAAAACAAACCAGTTGCACTTCTCCCTAGGGAAACTACTAATGGACGTGTTTTCCAGTGGTGTGACTCTCAGTTCTAACATGTGCCTTCTCGTGCATGCAGGTATATTGTTTTCTGAAAATGGAAATAAGCAAAAATAATGTGGGCAAGCATGGAGTTAAGCCTGAGTGTAAAAAACGAGGCAAATACTACACTGAAGTTATTGTTTCTGTCTTTCTTTAATACATCAAAGACAAAACCAAAACCAAAATGCTTCTTACAACTTAGAAAAATTATTAGATAAACATCTAATTCCCATGACTGCTAGTAACCCATACTGCTTAGTCCAGTTGGCTTGGCCTGACCTGTACTCACTTATGCCGAAAGTTCTAGTCTAGAGATTTTTCCTATGAAACCATATTTATTTCTGCACAGGTATAATGGAATTTTGCACCAAGTGAAGTAGGCAACATACACACTCTTGAAGTTTAACACACTCTTGAAGTATCACATTATATCATAAGTCAAAAAAAAAATCAAATTAAATTCAGCTTACTCAGAAAATATGTCTTTACTTGATGTCAAACTGTGTCATAATCAAACAATAGATCTGAAACAGACTACTAAGAAATAAAATATTATGCTATAAGTCTTTAATTTCCATTTAAAGCCTCACACTTTACTGTTGTTTGTCTCTCCCTGTTTAAAAACAGAATATGTTGCACAATGATGAATTATGTAAAAAGATTCTCATAACTCCTTAGCAACATCACTTTGAAATTCCTCTCATTTGCTGTGCAAATATATCCTACAAACGTATAATACATTCCTATTTTTATACTTCTCTTATTATTGTGATAATTTTTGTGCATCAGACTATAATTATGCTCTTATTTAGATGCATGTTTTGAATCTACCGTTGTGACAAATGTTTAAATTCTTGTCTCAATTTGAATTGCATAGCCTCTAGTTCATTTATGTTTTTGGAAGAATTTAGTTTATAAAGTCTCTAGTAAGCTAATATGGTATGCATGGAAAACGAATTTGTTCATTCAACTAGAATTTTCTGCTGAGCTGAGCCCTTTATTTTTCACTGAGTTAACCTTCCATTAAAATAAAATATCTGAAAACCAGCCAGCAATTCTGTAAGGCCAACATCAAATATATTTAGAGAGCTCTATGCCAGAAAACCCCAATCAAAACTAAACAAAAAACGTGGTTCTGTATGATTTCTTGTTGCGTGTCTAGTTTTTAAACAGCGCAAGTGATATAGAATGCTTTAGGAGCAGTCTGAACATTTCATCAGGTACTTTAAAGATGACCGATACAAAATAGTAAGTGCTGCATGAAAGGAACATACATGATAGAGACACTTTAAAATTTTCTTTTTAATGTATTTAGCAGTATTTGCATTTTTTTTAATTAAAAGAATAACAAAAAGATAAAAAATTAGATTAACATACAAACTAACAACCCAACCACAGAAAAGACAGATTTTATATTTTAATTTTGTTTTTAAAGGGTGCTTCCAGAAGTTCAAATTACTCTTACCTAGTTTATATACATAACCTTGAGGTGTTTATTTGTGAGTCTAGTCACCCTAGAAATTTGTGTTGTCCATAGGGAAAAATAAGTGTCTTAAACAAACAGAGATATATCATCCTGTGGAAGTTCTTGTCTCTATATATATATGTTTTTAATGAGAAGATAATAAAATCTTTAGACATTCCAGATAGCAAAGATTAGGAGAATGAATGCAGCTATAAGTGAAGTTTCTGGGGTAATCATTACCTGTCCACCAGCATGCATTAAATGCAAATGGTACTCATGAAGGAGTAAGTACTTGCCAATACCAGTTTATTTCTCATGTTCATAATCTCACTATAAAGAGAATGCAGAACCCAGTGAAATAGCTTTTCATTGTCTTCTGTTCTTTCTCCTCCTGGATATTAAGAACAAAAAACAAACAAAAAACCAACAACAACAAAAACCCCCAAACAACAACAACAACAGCAACACACCCAAAAATTCATGTCACAACAGCAAGTATCTAGACCAAAATATAAGCTTTCAAAACTCAGCTGAATTCTTACTGGTCTCTTCGATGACTGTGAACAGGTTTCAATCCCAGCTGTACAGGGGCTAGAAGACAGTTTTAGAACCGCATATGAGAACCAAGGACCTTGATTCTACAAGAAATTACAGCTCTGATACTAGTTCACAAAACTCGAATAACCAAAAGAAACCTTTTCTTTTCCCCTGTTTCTTCTTTAGTTGGGGGAAGAGGTGCTGGGGTTGTGGGAGTGTGTGTATGTATACATTTCTTGTTCTAGTAGGATCTGAAACGGCTTGCAAATGCCTCTGAAAGCTCCTAATGAACTGCCTGAGTTGTGCAACCTGATCTTTGCAAAGGCAAAGACTAATGTTCTAAAGAGGGGCACTTCATTAATGGAAACTCCCAAAAGACATGTACATGGAGTTTGTTTATGAAGATCCAATTTCAGAATCCAGGGTTAAATTTGCACCAACTAAAAGGTTCAGAAGGATCAGATGACATTTTGTATTGTTCATACATGTCTGAATTATACCAATTTTATGGCTCATCCACCACTTCTGTTTTCAGAATACTAAGTTCTCTTTCTTCTCTTAACTCAGTTGCAGCCTTTAGGATTAGTTAAGGTGTGACCTATAAAATGTTACAGCTGTATTAATACAAATAATAAATAATAATGAAAAGCATCAAAGTTGACTTAGGCTGAAGACTTTTAAAATTAATCTCTCTGCCTTTATAACATTTTGAAGAAAAGGTGTAAACTGGTGATCACTGGTAAATGCTCAGAAGTGCTGTAGGATCTCTTAAGGCACAAATACAATTACATTACCTGAAACTGATTAGGTATAACAACAAAGTAAAACAAATTACAAAAACTCCACTTGTTTATTGTTTATTGCAGCTCAATTGCAATTTAGAATAATATCACAACTGGCATGAGGATAATAAAATGAAACAAAATTAAATATCCTAATTGATTCCAAATTAAATTAGTATCACAGAGAATTCGAATAGCAATATCAGGGACTTGTTACTTCTGGAACATAGAGCTGGAGCAAGGTGTAGAACAGCTTGTGAGGTTATCTATGGAGCAAACCTAAAGTTCACTGTTTTCTTTCTGCTTAGAGCCCTTTAAGGAAATGTCGTGACCATTGCAAGTTCCATTGACTTTGCTGAAACCTACAAATACTAGAAATAATTCAGATTAGTTTCAAAGATGCCAGTGGTGAAAGGGGAAATTCATCCAAAATTAACACTGATTCCAATTAAAAAATAAATTAAAAATGTCACAAATACACTAGAACATCAGAATATTTCTAATGAACTATCCTGGTTCTGCAAAAGTATGTATTTTCTTAAAATTTATGTTCTCCTTTTCATGTTGCTGTTATGCACCTAAGAATGTTTGAATGGAGACAGGAAAACTTAAGTATCTTCAGTTGAAGAATCCACAAGTATTTGAGTAATTTCAGAAAAAAAATATGATAATTTAAGCATAGTTTATGATACTAAAAATTTTGTCTTAAATTCTAATTTAGACCTTTCTTGGTTCTAGTTCATACATTTCCTTTTCTTTCCTTATTTTTTTAATGAACCTGCAAAAAAAAAAAAAAAAGAGAGAGTAATTCTCAATCCAAAGGAAGTAGAAAATAACTCTATTCATAAGTTACATAGCATAGGATGATTCATATCTTGAATTTACTTCATGGCCTCTGTTCTTAAACTAAACTCTTCTTTATGGCTCTTGAACTGTGTATTTTGAAATATATATATCTTGTCATCCTTCTTGGCCACTTTCATTATCAGATGATTGCTTCTCAACACCTGACAATAAAAAGATTAATTTTTACATTAACTCTGTAACTTATCTTGCTGCAGAAGTAAGTGTGCAAAGCATGCAGATACTGCAGTACTGAAACCATGAAGTATGTTTTTATTATAATTGAAGTTATTTCTAAAACACTCCTAGAAGTGCTAAGAGAAATTCGGATGTTCAAACACCTGCTCAAAAGTCTGAGACTACATTGACCAACCTGGAGATTTCTGAATAATCTGTAGTCTATAGTGGGTAAAACTCCATGAAGAAATAGATATGAAAACAAAAAAACAAAACAAAAATAGCATAATAATATTAATATACCAAGAACAAAATTACAACAAACAAGAAAATATATGAAAACAAAATTCTTTACTTCAAGCTGAAAAGTCCTACCAGCTCTCTCAGCCTTTCCTTATATTTGAAGTGTTCCAGTCCCTTTCTGCAGTGAGTCTACAGGTTATAAACCTGTGGGGGTTTTTGTTTTATTTTTGCTTGTTTGATTTGTTTTGGGTTTGGGTGTTTTTGTTGTTGGGTTTGGGTTTGGGCTTGGGATTTTTTAGGAATGGATTATATATATGGTCCAAATAGTATTTTAAAGTACTTTTGACCACCTAGATGATTTAGGTCTTCAATATAAATAAAATTGACTCCAGCAGTAACTTTCTACTTAAAATGAAAACAAAAACATCCTTTATATTGCAGGCCTTTCAGTTATGAGTGGAAAATCTGTCACCATCTAATACAGACTTTTTATTTTTATAAAAGAAATATTTTAAATCTGACTTCATGATTTTAAAATATGATAGTACTCAATACATCTAACAGGTAATTCTGTCTTGCAAGTATGAAATAGTGGATAAATGCTCGAACTAATCTAAGCTGCAATTTTTTCAGAGTTGGGCTCCTTTCAAGTAGTTACTGTAGATCAGATGCATGTTTTGAACTTACTGCTTGACTTTACAGAGATGGTGAGAAATCTCAGTTCCTACTAACCTCAGTAAAATCATCATTTCATTCATCCAGTTTTGGGCTTTTTTAAACAGGTCTTTTTGCTTGTTTGTGGTTTTTTTTCTGTTGGCTGTTAATTTTTTTTTTTAATTTTATTTTGATTCTTTTGTGTTTGGTTTTTTGTTCGTTGAAATCAGGTGTTTATTGTTAATATCTTTGAAACAGAGATTTGTGAATTAGATTCTAATTTAGAGGTTAGAGTTTTTGAAGACAAGGTTGTAAACACTTTCTTCTTCAATATGTTTAAAAATACCCCACATGTAATATTTAAATCTACTTTGAAAAAGTTATTATGTGAAATAAAATTTAGTAGGATGACTTTTCTTATACACTTGTTACAGCAAAGTTTTTGCGTAATCATCTGTTTTAGGCTGTAAAAAGCAGTTAATCTGAGCATTTTCCTCTCTTCTCTTTAAAACTACATTTTGGACTTTCACCTTCTTCTGAAATCCTATAATAACAAACTAAATAAATTAATGGAATATGGTAGTGCAGATTTCTCCTTGATTGTGTACATATTTGTGCACATATTTGGGGGATAAAAAAGTGGTAAAATCAATTTTATCCGGTCTCATACTCTTCTCTTAAACTCTAAGTATGTAACAGCTTTTTGATACTTCAAAATAGCCTTCAAAACATTGCTTATACTTTGATCACAAAGGATACTTACCCAATTATTTTATTTTTTTTTTTAATAAACGGATGTGCATTGCTCACACAGATTCCAAGGTGAACCAAAGAAAAACTACATGCATAAAGAATAAGCTGTCCAGATGGTCCATCAACAGTTAATTAAGTGGCAAACACAGAAGTATCCTTGATGCTGCCAAAAAACTGCCTGCAGAGTCTGCCATGGCCTCAAATTTAGATTGCTGGAGGAAAATCTTCTGCAGATTGGCATCAGTCTCTTGTGATGCTCATCTGAAAAGCAGAGAGAGTAAATTTCACAAGCTACATTTGAAAACGAAAACAAAAGTAAGAGAAGTGCTGTCTCAACATACTGCTAATAATGGGATATGAGTTTGTCATGCTTGTATTGCCAAGGTAAATTCAGCCCAGAGCAGTACAGACCAAAGGGGACCAGCAGATGTTACATGCACTCCATGTGAAACAATATGGTAACCTCTGAGTCTTCATGCATTTCTGATCCTTATATCAAAGGAGGCTGCTGTTGTTCCCATAACACTTGCAGTCAAATGGTTAAATGAACATGTGAACTTAACACGTTCCGGAAGGGAGGAGAGGACACGGTCCCGGCGATGTTGGGAGTAGAGCCGAAACTACTTTATTCAGAACATGGGATGGGGTATAGGTCTCAGGGGCAGAGTTAGGGGTGGAGTTATGGGTGGAGTTAGGGTTGTGACACGGCGAGGGGAAGGGCTAGGGGCTAGGAAGGCAGGGGGGTGATACAGGTGGGGTGTGGCTACGTGGCTAGCTTCTCATTGTGAAGCTGGGTTTGGCCAGGGAAGGGATAGGGTTACAGTGATATAGGGTAGCTGGGTAACCACCACCAAAACCATACAAGACACAGGGGGATACGATATAACTAATACAATAAATCGCTATCTATTCCATAAGACATCTTCGAACACCGGAACTTCGAGATTTTGAGGTATCAGTTCTCTGTTGTTCTCTGGGAAATGGTCACCTTGGCTACTTTCACAGGTGTGTGTTCTCCCACATGAACTCTGCTGTGCACATATTCCTTGGGATAGTCTCTCCAATGAAAGCAGTAGGGTTACATGTTGGAGCTTTTACCTTTACATTTCTTGAGGGTTCTTCACTGCTAACCCCTCTAGAACAGTGTTCTAATGTTTGTTATTAAAAGAGGTCAACACAAGTCTTTGGACAGTAGAACTAAGCTTAGAAAATATGTTTCTGATAAGAATTAGCTCTTGTAAATAATTTTTTCCCCTGAAAACACGCCTGCTTTTCCAAGTCATCTAATTCCAATGTCAATAAGATTAAAAAAAAAAAAAATTGCCACGCTTACAAATGTATATGTATCCAATATTTTTTACTTCAGTGCAATTATCAGACTTGTACCTTGACTCAGATGGATAAAACCACTAAAAATTGCTTCAGCAAGTGAGGAGACATGAATTGGTTAATAAGTGAATTAGGAATTCTTCCTTTGAAATTTGTTTCACATAGAAGAGCAGCAATCATGAATATTTTAAAAGCAAGAACTCTTTAGGCTTCTTTAAATATTAATGTAGCAAAGAGACAACATTAAATATCAGTTAGGAACATATAGTGTTTCAAGTATTAGGCTGTGAAACTACAAAACCAAACCAAAACTGTTGATAGGAAATAGCTTGTCATTTGTGATATTTTGCCATTTAATTTTTATGTATATTCAATCAGATGTTAATTATTTTTGTCTACATTTTTCCCTAGAAACTGCTTGTTTCTCAAGGATTTGATCTGTTATGTAATCTAATCACCCTTTCAATTAGGTTGTTGTCACTGGAAAAAAAAGAAAAAGGCATGAAATGGGCCACAACTCTCAAAACCAAAAGTAAAACAGCTTAAGGCACGTAATTTTGGTCATGAATTTGAATGAGAGAATCAATTCAAAATTCTAATGTTATAAAACATGAAGCCATCAATGATCATGATTCTCAAAAGGCTTTCAAGGTGTGCAAAATCAGCTGGTGTCCCAATGCAATGGAGGTATGCTCAGCAATTCAAATGGATATTGTTGTTCTTGAGTTAGAAAAATATGCTTCTCCTCTGTCTACTGCTGTGCTACCTGAGGGAACTCATGTAGGCAACGAACATCTTCTCAAGAAAACCACAGTATTAGCTACAGTACTAAAGGAAGCAATTATGCCCCAAAACAGCATCCAAAAATAATCTCCCACTCAAAGTGCAGTTGCACATGGAGTTTCTACTGTTCCCAACAGGAAATCTTTTATATATGGCACTTTTTCAACTTCAGTTTGGATAATCCAGGCAAAGCTATTTGCTCTACTTGCAATAAAAAAGAGTATACTCAGAAACCTGGAGCCTATGTTGGCACATCTGTAGTTAGTTTCCATCTGCAAGTACTGCAGCCAATGCATTCCAGTGACTGCAGCCAAAATAAAACAAATAAAAAGAAAATCTAACTCTGAAGCCACTGATACTATTCAACACTATACATCACTCTACATTATTTTTTGTCTTACTATGCTTTTAGTTCACTGTGGAACAAGAGGCAATTTAAAGCAAATAAGAACTGCAGAACTTGCATGCAGATCGACACTCTGCATTTATTTTCTCCAAAGTCAAACTTCACAGTTATCACAGTTGCAAAAAAAAAAAAAAAAAAAAAAGTAGACCCTTTTAGAGAGGAAATATGCTTTTTTTTTCTGATAAAATCTAATTCAACTAGAATATGAATTAACAGAGAAAGAACTGGTAACACAGGATTGACACAACCCCTGTTGAGGCTCAAATAACTAAAGCAGATCAAAACATGAACCATGCAGTATATTATCATTCTCAGTTCTGACTACCCTGTATGTCCAAGACCAAACAAATAACCTTTAAAAAATAAAACTGAATATTACATTTAATTCAAGATATAACAAAATATTTTATTTTTACTGGGTTTTGAATAAGTTTTATTTATTTATTAATTTTTAAAAATAGAAAAATAATTTGGTTTGATTACCTATTATACTAAAGTCCTTTGTCTGGGAATGTTGAATTTTCAGGACTACACACCATCTGATGGCTCAGCAAGTCCTTCAGCAAGTAACTAGAAGGAATTACTAAGCCAGTAGTAAAAACATTTATACAGGAACTAAGTTTTAAGAAGAGCATAAATGTGTACATTGATAAGACACAACTTGAGAAGGAGTAAGCACCCCACCTTTTTTTTTTTCCCCACCTGGGTTGTAATTCTAGATGGATGAAATATCTTAGTGAGAATGTTTGTTTGTTTACTTTCTTACTTTTATGTTTACACATGTTTAAATTAAATAGGACATTTTTTTACTAAACAGACACTTTTCCATGCTGTGAAAAGTTTGGTGCTCTTACAAGTCATTCAGTTCTTAGGAGAGTATGTATCTCTGCAACTACTTTTAGAAATTCCTTGCAATCCCTCAATGGCAAATAAAAATCTCAGAAGCATATGGATGCTTAATAGGTTGATTGTTTTCATATGCTTTATCTTTTCATTTTTCTGTTATGTGCTTAATTAAGTTATTATGACATTAAGTTATTAGAGAGGGTCCAAAGGAGAGCAACGAAGATGGTGAAGGGCCTTGAGGGGAAGTTGTATGAGAAGAAGCTGAGGTCACTTGGTCTGTTCAGCCTGGAGGAGACTGAGAGGAGACCCCATCGCAGTTACAATTTCCTTGTGAAGGGAAGAAGAGGGACAGGCACTGATCACTTCTCTGTGGTGACCAGTGACAGGATGCAAGGCAATGGCCTGAAGTTGTGTTAGAGAAGGTTTGGGTTTAATATTAGAAAAAGGTTTTTCACCCAGAGGGTGGTTGGATGGACACTGGAACAGGCTCCCCAGAGAAGTGGTCAGAGCCTGTCAGAGCTAAAGAAGCATTTGGATGATACTCTCAGGCATGTGGTGTGACTTGGGGATTCCCCTGTGCAGGGCTAAGAACTGGACTCAATGAACCTTGTGGGTCCCTTCCAGTTTGGCACATTCGATGATTCTGTGACTAATAAACCCTTTGCTTCTGGTCTGCACAACATATGGCAAATTAAGCCATTTCTTTGGCTTCCTGCACTTAAGGGCATTTGCAGAGCAATTTGCCTGGGCTAGGCTTCTGCTGGTTGAGAGAGGCAGCAGCAACTTCAACTGCTGTGCCTTCCCTTCCAGAGGCTTGGCAGAAAGCTTCAAAGGGACTAGTGTGACAAAACTATAAAGAATAGAAATATAATATGGAGGAGAGGTAAGAGGGAAATGGAAGAAGAGTGAAGTCATTACAGTAAAAAAAAAAAAAAAAAAA
>VWZF01006506.1:0-27844 GCA_013396755.1 Sclerurus mexicanus | reverse complement strand
AAAAAAAAAAAAGATAAAGATAGAAGTCTTGGAAACCTGCTATATAAAAAAAATATAAAAATAAAATTTAGAAGCCCAGACACGCCTTTCAGATGGTCCCCTATGTGTCAGCTGATGGGAGGCTGCAAATGTTTTGTAGTGCTACACAGTTTCCACTCCTTACTCTGCATCCTGATGCTTTCAGTGGGCTAGAAGCATGTTTGGAAGCTGCCTGAGAAGAGAGTGTTGCCCTCCATCAGCTCCTTTACTAACCCCACACATCATTTACCTCACTATATGATCCAGACACACATGCTGAAACAAATGCTCTCTGGCTCTTAATATCACTTCACATATCACTAACTCTGTGGAGTTAAACAAAGGTGTTCTAATACGATTTATTTTTCTCCTCATCAAGGTAAATTTATGGTTGAATAGAAAATTGTGAATGTGTCAGACTGAGGATATTGGGATGTGTGGTTTAAGAATCATTGGCATTCTTGCCTTAATCCAGCTTTCATTCCCAAATGGAATTCCCAAATTGGATTCTTAGATGTGTTCTCCCTCGTTTTTGTAGAGCTAATATATTTGCAGGGGTGTTGTTTTCTTTTTTTTTTCTATTTTTATTTTCTTTCAGAAGTTCTTTTCTTTTACTTGTGTGCTACTTAATGGAAATACATCATATTCTTAGCAGAGGCAGTCACTGAATAAAACAAAGGTCTAAATGCTAATATGAATAATGAAATTTCCATGGCAGCACACACTGGAAAGAATAAAAATTGCTCAAACATAATGAAATAAATTATATTTTATTAAAATCTCCCTACTGAACAGATATTATGTACAAATATATTTTCTAAAATGAATCAATGTATATTTTCACTCCTGAACAAAAGCTTAAAATGCCAGTGTTTTATTCATGTGCATATAAAAAAGTGTATCTGGAAGCACTCTTTATTATAGAAAGTCATTTAGTTGCAAAGAAGAATAAAAATATTGTCCAGGAAATGAACAAGCACATAAAGAATTTGTTTACTTTCAAAATCATCTGCAAAAATATCCTAGCTGTATGTTAATGTCATATGTACTTACACTGTTTCCTATTTATTTCTGACATACAAGTGCAAATGTGTAATGCTCCATCTAAATGAAATTAAATATTTAATATAAAATAAAAAAGTGAATCCACTTTGCAATGTGAACATATGAATTTGTAGTTTATTGATTTATCTTGGGAGCACATTTGGGGCATTTCATCCACTGGTCTATGGATTGAGCTGAAAGTTATTTAAGTTGACAAAACAGCATTCAAACTCCATTTTACTTAATTTTAACTAATATTCAAAATTTTGTTTATAGATTACGCTCTTAGACATTTCCTATCTTGCAACTACAATTCCTCTTCTTGTGAGCGGGAAAGAGATTGAGTACTGGAATTGAGAGAAGAAAATGAAAACCTATTTTGCACTTTTATTAGCTCAACATTTGATTCTTTGCACTTTCCCAGGGTATTAGGAAGGGAAAGATGTCTGGCTTGAGTACAGTGGGAAGAGAGCCAGACTGGAATGTGAGAAGAAATGGAGATAAGGATAAGGAATCAATGTGGAAGCAGAAATAGTGCCTGGGAAGAAGGGAGGAGTAGTCTGGGAATTCAAATCTAAGAGGGAAATGGTGAAGAAAATGGTGAGGTAGTTAGGGAAGAGAGCCTGCCCTTGGATAAGGATTTGAGAAGACAGCCCAGATTAGAATGGTACAACTAGGAGTTATGTGCAGAAAGTCTTGAAATAAGTGAATCTGACAATGCGATACTTTACACAATGATAAATGAGACTATATCAGCAAAGACAAGGATACAGGCACACTACTCAAGCTTACGCTGAGCAAGTTACAGGCCAACAGCCAAAAAGAGGTAATTATCTGTATGTTTGCTCCTCATCAATATTTTTTCAGGTGGAACATGTAAGCTCATTGAGAAAAATAACACTTTTCAATCTTACTTTAATAATTTTGTATACGTGCATTTAATTCAATTAGCAAATCGCTTCTACAAAGGTATTTAGATATAGTTGATTGGAATTTTACCAGAAAAAAAAGAGTTTTATTCTCATTCTTGATGGTTTTACATGTTTTTCTAAGTTTCAAGAGGTGAAAATTACACAACAAGGTGAGCAATATATAAAATGTGCTTGCTTCCAGTCCACTTGCTCAAACATGTTCTAAATTTTATCTATTTCTGCATAAAATAGCAAAACACTTGACTAAAAACTAGTCTGTATTCCAATGAGTACCTGCATACCTTTTCAACAAAATTGAAAAACTTTTTTATTTTTTATTGTTGCCCTTTTTATCTTAGTGTTCATATAAGGTCTACTAAATACCAAAAAGAGCTTTATAAAGCTGCTCCTCTACGGTTCAAAGTACTGGTCTCAGAAATGTGCTGTTTAAAAGTAATCTTAAAGAATCCGACTCATCATGAGCTTATTCAACAAAGAACAGTAAGTAAGGAGTCTTTTTTGCTTAAATATAATCATGAACTTCAAGTTAAAGCTCATACGTAGGTCGTTGGCAGAGCAGTTTCATAGTCTTCAGAATATTACTAAATAAAGATCAAAATTACTTAAGCACTAACTTTATTGAAGTCCCTTAGATGCAAATTGAAAAAAAATACTCTGTGGAAGGGGAGTATTATACTATTAGTTTTTTCCACTAGCTTCTGGATTCTGTTTCAGGATCTAAGGGTATCACTGGATTTTCACCCAGTTCTGTGTGTATAACACAGGTAATGCATATTTTTCTAGACCCTGCCTTAGTTTCTAACAATACCACCTTCAATTTGGGACCTCTTTAATTAGTTCTTACTGAACAGTCTTTAAAATGTCTAAATTATGTGGTCCTTTGTTGGTATCATCAACAAATTATTCTCCCTAGAACATTTCTTCAGTTTTAAAGAATAATGATATTTTATACCTATTTTTATTGTTTGGTTTTCTTATTATTTCTTGAGTTTATGCTGTTTTGGTATTTACGTCCATAAAAGAGGGATTATCCAACCACTACAGTCTGATTCCTGAGATTTTTTAATACTTTACACATTTACATACACTTTACGGTGTATGCAGTTAGATGTTGTCCAGAACATTCTAACAGTAATCAGAGGTGTAAAATTAAGAATTCGTTCTAGAATAATTCTACAGTTCTCAGCTGTTCTGGACAGATCTTCAGATGCTACAGAAACAAAACCTTCATCAAAAAATTAAATCAATAATGAAAAAACATAAAGACTACTCTTCATTTACAGTCTGATGCAGCACATCTCAAATTTAAGATTAAAAAAAAAAAATCCACTTAGAAAACTGAGACTCTCAGGTTCTCAATTACAATGTCAATTATAATCAAAAATAATTCTTTTATATCATGCTTTCTGTGTCAATACACATCTTTTATTTCAAGTTGAGATAACAGAAAAGGTGACCAGTACAACAACTTGTACATATCATACTTTGCTTTATTGATGATGAATTACATTTCATCAGGTGGTTTTTGGTTTTTTTTCTCTTTTGTATTCAGAATATATTTAGAAAATGACATTTGAATAATGTGACCTGTTCCAGGAATGGCTCACTTTTTGCACTGCACTACTCCCAGGTAAATTATCTTTAACAGCACTAAAAAGTGAGAAAACTGGTTTGACAAGTTGTGAGCATGTAAGCATGTATTAAGAATCTGATCTACTTACTCCTCCTAAAGGAAATAGGCACTGCTTACCATTACTTCAAATGGCATATTCCTCAGAAACTATACTTAAGGGAAATATACTGTAATCTTATAAAATGCCTTTCAGTCAAACCTGGATCAGGGACTGAAAAAGAATAACTATTCACAGGCAGTACTTCAAGGTAGGATATAAAACTAGGTGCTCAGGTTTGAACTCAGCAAACAGTGCTTTGAAATGTGTAGTTTCTACCATAAGTTTCTACCTACATTGCACAGGTAATATTACTGTCAGCAGGTCAATGAAGGTGATTGTTTCCTGAAGGAGGCCATATACAGAGTGCCATGGCCAGGTCTTACTCAAGCAAGTCCTGCACAAGGTCATGAAGACAATGAAGCAGCTAGACACTCTGTCTTAGGAGAATCTGCGAGAGAGCTGTGACTGTTCATCCTGAAGAAGAGAAGACTCAAGGAGGATTTCATCAATGTCTATGAATATCTAATGGTAAAGTGCGAAAAACACAGGACCAAACTCTTTTCAGTGACAGGACAGTGTCCATGAGCACAAACTGGTGCACAGGAGGTTCTTGTCTGAACATCAGGAAATATATTTTTACTCTGATAGTGACATCAGTGGAATCAGTTACCCAGGGAGCTTGTGGGATCTCTGTTTTAGGAGGTATTAAAAATGTAATTGAACAAGGGTCTGAGCAAAATTTAACACTGTACTGGACAACAGGGATTGTCTAAATGATCTCCAGAGAGCCATTCTAGGGTTTTGTGATTCTGCCATTGGATAAAGCTCAGCATCAGCCTTGGATTGTATTTAACAGGAGACCTGAGGTTAGTATTGATAGACAAAAGATGGAGCATGAGTTGGTTTGAGGCCACTAAAACAAAGCAAAGGCCCCAGAAATATTTGTCCTCTGTGAAATTGTTCAGATGGGTCTTGGCTGGAGGTCACTGGTTTAGCCCCAGGTCAACCCTGGGTTTAGGAATAAGAGAAAGAAAGACAAAGTCTGCAGCTTCACATGGTGTGTGAAAAGGGTCTGCGAAGGGAGAGGCTATGATGGAAAAAGATTAATCATCCAACTACTCTAACGTAGGTCATGCCTGGGAGTCCTTGGTTAATGCTCAGTGCTTGCCTGGATTTGGGGCTAGGGTTGGAGTAGAGTCAAAGCTCCCGTTGATGAGGGACTGCAAAGACACCACCAAAAGAATCATCATGTTTTGGCTAGAGATAATATTCTTCACAGTAGCTGGCATGGGGCTATGTTTTGGATTTATGCTGGAAACAGTGCTGATAGTTTTTTAGCACTGTTTTTGTTACTGTCAAACAGTGCATGCACACAGTCAAAGCCTTTTCTGTTTCTCACCCCACCCCACCAGCAAACAGGCTGGGGAGCCCAATGAGTTGCAAGGGGACACAACCAGGACAGCTGACCCCAAATGACTAGAAGGATGTCCCAGACATATGGACTCATGCTCAGCATACAAAACTGGGGGAAGAAAGAGGAAGAGTGGGATGTTCAGAGTGACAGTATTTTTCTTTCCAAGTCACCATTGGGCATGATGGAACCCAGCTTTCCCTGGGATGGCTGAACATCTGCCTGCCCACGGGAAGTGACAAATTAATTCCTTGTTTTTCTTTGCTTACATGCATAGCTTTAGCTTTATCTATTACATTTTCTCTATCTCAACCCACAAGTTTTCTTAATTTTACTCTCTCAATTCTCTCCCCTGCATTGCACCTGGGAGAAGCGAAGGAGAAGCTGCTGGGGCTGAGCTGCCAGCTGGGGTCAAACCACAACAGAATTAGAGCCTCAAGATAGACTGAGGATAGAGATCCATTTTTCATGAGTCTTCTAACTGGTTCACAGTGAAAGACATAGACTGCAAAAAGGTTTCCCCTGCTGAGTACTTTTTCATCTGAACAATGGCTTGAGATTGAGCAACAGAGAACCAATCTTAGTTTTTGTTAATTCTAAAGCTATGGTTGGGAGAGAGACAAATATTATTCCCCACTTGGTGTGAGGCTTTCAAGCCTTCTGTAGGGATTCTCACCCCCTTGTTGGAGTAAGCATTGTGAGATACAGTTCACATGACTGTCATGAAATGATAGATAATTAAGAAGGGGTGACATCCAAAAAGGTGTTGACAATCAGTCTTTCATCATCATCAAGCAAGTCTGACAAACAGAGAAGGTACAAGACATACTGCTCTACCAGGGGCAATGTTATAAAGAAACTTAGATATAGATGGCATCTGTATCATATAAATATACTTACTACAAGAATCAACCTGCCCTTGACTGTTTTGTGTTGATAGTAGTTCTTTTTTGCTAATGAACATATATCAAGATAAAGCCATTAACATGTTGAAAATGTGGAGGATTTCTGATCAACAGAATATGAATATATTTTAATGCAATTAACAATTAATAAATTACTTTGAATTAGTGATAGGACAAGCAGATTATGGAAAAGTTTTGGTAGTCAATTATTTGTAGTTAAATAGCTAACAAAATTGCTGGAGTAGGTACGAACTTTTTAAAACTCTATAAAAGAGATAAGCTGCTCTCCTTACTATAAGAAACTATAAAGTGACTGAGAAAATAGCTTTAAATATTAAAATGTATTGAATACTGTGAAGAATGGGGGAGCTGTCTGAGCAGTGGCAGAAACCACTAATCAAGGAGATCTTGTGTTGGGTCAATCTCATCTGCACAGTCATACTGAAATATCTGGATCTTTGGGGATCCAGACTTGTATTCAGGACACCAGTACCAGTCCTAGGAAAGACCTCGACATCTCTTAACATTGACAACATAACACATATCAACAATCATCTTAGGTCCCATAGCATCTGAACAAAAGTCTTCTGCAGAGGTGCTTAAGATATAAATCAGTATTTTCAGCCTGACTCTGTTAGTTTCTGCTAACTGCCATTGATATGGATATCATTTCTAAGGGATGGGCTTTTTAACTAAAAATCTTTGCCAAAAGTGAGTTGTGTTTGCTCTGGAAATCAAGACTAACCCAGACTCTGACAAAAGTGAATAGATTAATTCAAAGAGAGACAAAGTATGTCCTCAGGTTTAAAAATACTTTCACAGACAAATGATGAAGTCAGAATCGCTACTCACATAGGAATAACAAATGAGATCAGTTTCCTGATCCTAAATGCCCTACTTATTTGTAAACCAGATATTGTTTGAAGTTCATATTCTTTTTTCAGTGATTGATTTTAAAACATTCTTCAATGTCAGGCAAATTACTAAACTTTTCTGAAACTCTTGTAAGTACTCTCAGTAGTAGAAATACTAGGTGGAGGGACAGGAAGGAGTAATGTACAAATGCAGAATTTACTATGAATTTTTTTTGCCAAAGTGAAGCTAAGAGTATCATACTGATATAAATTACATAATTAAGAAAAGTAATGTTTTCTTCTTGGCAGAAGCATCTATATAGTAAGTAGGAAAAATTCTCAAGCATTTATGGTTTCCACTGTAAATAATGTGAAGCTGAAGTATTATTAACTTATGCCTTTCACTGAAACACTTTTTCAATAAAAAATCCTATCTGAAATGTCCAAATATTAACAAATAATATTTGTATAACAAGCTGTATTATGAAAGTATTTGCATCTTCATGAGAAAATTCTTTTCCTAGAGTAATCACATACACAAGTTAGGAAAGGAAGGCTTTTTTTCCTGTAGTTATGCATTTGGTAGGTGTCCATACAAAGTCAATGGGAAGAACTCAACCGGTTTCATTGATGCACAGTAATTTTTCCACTACTAAACACTATTTATGCATAAAATTCCATTTCCTTTTTTTTTTAATGCATAGATATTTATGCTATCTCTGATCTTTTTTCTCACTAATCACCTAAATATCTTCAAAAGTTGTTATATAATTGTAATTAACAACATCAAGATCCCACACACATATATATGATATATATCATAATTACATGTTTTAGTTAGCTCCCAAATGTGATTCATATATAATATATACCCTGATACTGCAAATGTATCTCAGCCTAAAAATATTAGATTTCACAAACTTATATCACAAACATGATAGGAAAAAATCTCACAGGCCCTCACTCTAGACTGCCAGGTACTATGTGATATAATCGCCCTCATAAATACGTCATATGAAAAAAAAAATAGAGAAGCTGTGCAAATACAAAGAATGAATGGGAAAATGAAAACTGATAAATGTATTTTCATTGTGCAACAAATTTTATACAAAATACATTATTGTTTCTTGGCTAAAGTAATTAGTTTGCAAATATTTTGTTTAGTATCATTGCTGATGTTCATTTCTTGATCTTAATATTTGGGTTCAAGTATCCCCCCTAAAAAAATCTGTATCTCTGATCACAATACACTCTATATCAATATTTTCCCAGCAAACAAACAAAGAACCAAACTACTAATCTACAATTAAAAAGACCCCAAATCACCTAAAATCCTATAATCCTATATTCTCATAGGAGAGATACTTAGTTGCTTCATGCTGATGAGAAAATGAATTCTGGAAAAAGGAAAAGGAAAAAGTCACTGGGACTGAAAGTTAGTTTAAACACCTGAATAAGTGATATTGATACACATAGGAAAAATCTTAAAGTGGAAGATATGTACAAACTGAGAAAATTAAAATATATAAAATGTGACAAGTTACATGTAAGTGTAAATTCAAGTAATGATTTAAAAAAAAAGTTGTGAGGACTTTCTGAACTCGGAAAACCTCTTAAAAAAATAAATTATAACGCATCATAAACAGAAACCCACTCCAGAAGTAAGCAACAAAGTGATCTGGCATGCACACATGGATTTTCAAAAACTTTTTACACAAGTGAATCACAGGTGCTTCAAATGCCCCAAGACTTAGAAACAAAATGATAGAAAAAAACCAGTGGAAGAACATGGGCCATTTCCTCCATGGACAGAGGTTAACAGAATGCTTGCCAGAACCTTTCCCTGGGTTCTAGTCAGCTCAAGATATTCATATATGTTCTGGTAAAATATAGTCATAGAAAGTGATTTTAGAAAATGTTTAGATTATAGCAGTTGTTCAAGATAACCAAACCTAAAGCTCTCTGCAAGATATTATAGAAAGTTGCAAAGTGAAGTCTGTCACTCTTGTGATGCTTAGGCTTTGCAGATTAATGTCTGATGAGCACTTTGTCACTAAATTGCTTTTTTTCTTTTCTTTAATAATGCTGTAGCTTATCTCCTGTAGACAGAACTTGCCTTTTTTTTTAAATAACATGAAAGAGTAACAATGTTACTTTTCTGCACAGTAACTTTCCAACTTAAACACGAGACATTTTGTCTTAGCCAATACAAAAAATGTTTTCAAAATAATTTGTCAAAATACGATGCCAACTTCAATCTGGAACTGCATAATAAACCTAATAAATGCTGGTGAAGTTTCCAGGGACTATAATATTTTAATCCAGTAAAAAACATCAGTGATGTTGATGCAATTGATCTTTTAGTCTGCAATGAGTTTTGAGTGCTCTTACTCAATGAAATCAGGTTTTAAAATATAAATAGACTTTTCAGTAGGTGGAAAGTGTTTCTATCTATGTGAATTAGAATATTCTATGGCCTCTTGTGAAAATTAAAAGGATTTATTGCTGTGGATGCTCACATAGATTTTAAAAAGTCCTGCTGAAGATCCTTTTGAAAAAAATGAGAAGAAATTAGGCTTTTCAATGAAAACTAAGGGGCTTGCTTTTAACACAGTTTAATCTGCAAATCTTAAATTGGCTCATTTCTTAATTTGAAATAAACAGTGACCAACTATTTAAACACTTGGAATCAAATCAATCCTTACTGTTAATAAGTTAACAGGAACTCAGGCCATCATAAATACATTTTGAAGAGGAATATAAATACAAGAGTTCTTATACATAGTAGAGTGACTATGTATAGCATAGTAATGCTTAAGTAATGTTTTAGGGGGAAAAGTTCATTTTTTAACCCAAAAATGGTTGGTTTGAAATATTTCTATTTGGTTCTTCTTCTTCCTTGGGAAAAGTGTTCCATCCATAATGACAGACCTGTTAAACCCCAAATTAAATATTTCATCGAGGTTTAGCCCAAAAGCTTTAGAGATAATATGAAGAGTGAAGGGCTTTTACATCTCGTTATTCCAGTCAACTAAGGTCTTAATTGCTCTCAGGAGGCAACTTTCTTTCCATTCTATTTAACACAAGCCTAGAATGATTAAGATCTTGATATAGGATTCTCAGTTAAGTGCTTATACTTATCTGGGATGAATCCGTAATTTTGGCTTTTTAATTCTCTCTACCTAAGCTAAAAGAGGGAAAGGAGAATACATTGTCATATCCACCTTCAGTCTCCACTGTAGCTGGGATATTCACCTTGGACATAATTTCTCTAGGCAAATGTGAAAGATGAGAATTCAAATCTGCCACCTCCTACCTATGTTTTGTCTAGAGCTGCAGTGAATCTTCCTGTCATCTGACATTCACCTTTCTTACTACTCCATAGAGTGGCTAAATGATTCCTCTAAGCAGTGCAATAACCAAATATCATCCTTTCTGGGTTGCAGTAGTAACTACAGAAAAGGGATTTGGATGCTTTTGTTGACAGTTGAAATATTGTTCTTGTTCCAATTTTTCAATGTGCTGGCTCTTAACTAAGCTGCATGGTATCTGGGATATAGTTCTATCAATCCTTTCCCATAATGTTCAGTTTTTCCCTTATATAATTAAACATCTGCTAAAGCACTAGCTGGAGCTGAGTTATCCCCTTTCAGAATTACTTTAACTTGCACTAAGAAGGACGTTCTGCCAAGAAGTGGAAAATCATTTCAGATCGACTGTATTCCTGGTGTATCTAAATCAACATACATCATCTCCCAGGTGCATGTGCTTAAAGACTTATTTTTTTTTTCATTGATTTCAGTGGACTCATAAAGGCACATATCTATCAGGACAGCTTTAGGTTTAGGTGGGGTGTCTTCAAATGTTTGAAAAAAAGAGAAAAAAAACATTACAGAGAAATGATTGGTGTCTACGATTTAATGAAACAATACTGTAAAAAAGTGAAGGATGTGTTCTAATTAGAATTGTCAAAAGGAAATAGGAAACTGACCTCTCAAATTCAACATAAATTGTTGCTACATAAACCAGACTATTCTATGGCATGTTGTGACTGCTATTCAATAGCAGGGCATTCAGAAGTCCACAAAAATGTAATAAAATAGAAAAGTAGACTACCAGATGGATCAAAGTTTTCCCATGATTTAGAATTGCCTACTTTCACAAATACTTGCACAGTTTCATTAATCAACACTTAGATCACTGGAGCTGCAATGAAAAGACAATTCAGTATTCAATATGAATAGTATGGTTGAACTCATTTGTTTTAGGAAATTAGGTCTCAGCGAGTCAGTTTGATTAGCAGTACACAATTGGAAAGGAGGCTGAATCACGGGATTCTTTGATCTGATGTTGTGGTTCCCTGAAAATAATTTAAACTTTTGCAAACACTATCTCCTATTGCTAAGAACAATATATTGTGAAAAGCATATTACAATATGATACAGAGAAATAAAGAAAAATAGTAATTTTTATACTTCATTTTCCTTGACTGTCAGCAGATTCAGTAATGCAAAAAAAAATTTAAAAACCTCAGACTTTAAAAATTGAAAAAAAAAAAAGTTGAAGAATTGTGAGACAAAATTATGTTTTGCCTCAGAGATGGCACCATGAGGACAAGTGACACATTCACATCTTCATGATTTCATGGTAGGGAGCAGCAAAACACAAGGAAAATAAATTACAATGATTATTAATTCTTACTGCATCACCATGAAAATGTTAACAAATTTTTTCAAGAACTAAGGAGCAGAGATCTAGGAAGAGTTGTTATAGAAATTTCAATTAAATATTTTTTTAATTCTTTCCTTATTAAAAAAAAATAAAAATAATCAGCCAACCTGGAATATTTAATAATTGCATATTATCCACTTCACATGTAAGTGCTTGCTCATTCATAGATGCTGCTTTTGAAGTGGATACCACAGTGTTAATAATGAAACTTCATAATAATCCCTTAGAAAATAAGTAATGGCAAATATTGCCGTATAGTTTCCTTCACCAGAATGTAATCACAGTTAGGACAGAGCAAACACAGAAGGTGTATAAAAGTTTGCAACTTATACTATTTCTTTCATGCCAATTATATATTTTTTCTTATTGACTTTACATCTATAATTACAATAAGAGAAACACTGCAGTGACAGCTGAGTTTAATCAAGGATAAAAGTACAAGAAAAAACATATATGAGAGCAAATAAAAGCCCTACAAGGCAATTTGCAGTCATTTTAAGATGAACTTCATTGTCTGTATCTACAATGTGGTGACTGAAATAACTTTAGTTACTTTTCCATTTTTAATGTAAATATTTTGTAGGGATTAAAAGAAGGTGGTAAAATAGAGCTCATGCAGCTTGAATTCATTATGAGAACATTGACACAGGATCTTCTGGAATTCACTCAAATTCATTGAAAAAATTAATTACACTGGAAAAGTTTTACATTAAAGAATTTCAAAACTCAATTAATATTCTTCACCGAAGTTTATTTTCTCTGTGGATAAAATTAATCAGAAATGCCTACTTGTGTACTGTTGTCACTGACAAAGGAAAAAGTTCAAAGTATTTCCTCAAATACAGTGAATTGTCTCACTATAATTCTTTTTTCTTTTTTATTTTTTTCACACATTCAATTTCTTTTTATTTTACATTAACTGTCTTTAAATAACATTACAGATGTGCAGATTTGTTAATAATTGTTTACAAGTAATTATAAGAAATTATCATGAAATTCAGTCCTTAGCTTCAAATACTTTCAATATTTTATATGAGGTCCCTTGATCTGCTCAGCATGGAGAAGAAGAGACTGAGGGGAGACCTCATTGCAGTTACAACTTCCTCATGAGGGGAAGAGTCACTTATCTCTGGTGACCAGTGACAGGACCCAAAGGAATGTCCTGAAGTTGTGTCAGGAGAGGTTTAGGTTGGATATTAGAAAGAGGTTGTTCCCCCAGAGAGTGGTTGGGTGCTGGAACAGACTCCCCAGGGAAGTGGTCACAGCACCAAGCCTGACAAAGTTAAAGAAGCGTCTGGCCAATATTCTTGGGCATCTGATGTGATTCTTGGGGATGGTCCTGTGCAGGGAGTTGGACTTGATGAGCCTTGGGGGTCCCTTCCAATTCAGCATATTCTGTGATTCTGAAGTAATAGGAGAAAAAAAAAAACAACAAACAAACAGAATAAATACTACTGACATTATTAAGTCCTGATAAGATAGCATCAGCAGAAAAATAATTACATTCTCACACCAAGTCCAAAGGATATAGAAAAAACCTAAATCAATCTTTTTTTTAACTTTATTTTTTGCTTTCAATAAATTATATAATATTTTACATTTATATTTACACTTGAATGTGCATATTGAATACAATAAATCAAATCAAAGCTCTTTTTTTACTGTTGTTGAATAAAATTTTGTATGCATGATACAAGCTTTCACTCATAGACTCATTAAATCCAATAGACAAAAGATTCTATTTGCTATAAGAAAAAGTAGACAAAATACTGATAATGCTAATTGCCAAGAAATTGATCAAGAAACTGCAAGATTATACCTGACATGAGCAACAGGCACAGGACACCTATTGTCTTGGTTTAAGGCAAACTTTTAACGGGTTGCAGGAACTGAATTGTTCTGCTTGACTGAAACTAACGAACTTCTGCTTGTGCCTAGGAAGAGAAATTCAGGCACCAGAGGACCTTTGAGGCCAATAAAGCTCCAAAGCTACTCTTTACTGTGCACAGGATTTTTACAATTTGCAGGATGGAGGCCTTAATGATATTTAATGAATAAGCAATAATACAACAACACTGGAATATTAAAAACCAAATTTTAATTGACCCTGTGCTAGGTAGTTTCCCTTTATAAGCCATTATTCTTGTTTTGCTATCATGAACACTTCACTAAATTTAAAACTTTCTTTGTATAACTAAATTAAATCTGAAATTTAATGCTTCTTTGGACTTTAATGTTACGGATTTATGCCAATAAACAGGATATACCTTCCAATTTTTCTCTATGTTATTCTCACTTTTGACTTAAAGTGATATATGACATATCTTGATGATACATGTCTAAAAATCTCTATCCTCTGCTATTTTGCTACCAATTTTTGTAAGAATGAATACATTTACAGAATTACACAGGAAAATTTATATTTTATAAAAATAATAATACTCAACATATAGAGTGAAAATAGGTAATGCAGAGATTTTTTTTAAAAGGAATGTTACAATTTTCTTCAGAATTCAGTCTTGCCTCAAGAGCTATTAAAATGAGACTTAATTTACCTTGATTTTACAGAATAAAGTCCATAATTGAAAAAAGAGGGACTTATGCCAGCTTTTGTTTCTAAAACACAGAGGAAGACAATGTTTTTCATTGTTATTTTCAGATATGTACAAATTCAGTCTTAGTTAGAAGTTATTCATGTAGATTACATTTTTAAATTCCTACCGAATAGTTTTATATCAGCTGACTGCAATGATGACCGGAATAACTTTAGAGTGTTGACTGGCTTTTGCCATTATCACAAGTAGACAATATAGTGATATGCTACAGTTTCTTTATGGTATTATTAAAATGGACACTGGTAAATGTGAACTTGCTCCAGCTATCATTCCAGCTGTTTGTCAGTGCTATTTGTGTTAGGACAGCTGAGACTCACATTAAATTCCAAGCTCTAATTAGATTTTTATTTGGTGTTTTCCTTGTAATGAGCCACTGACTTGCTTATCACAAAATACTCTGTGAATTTGTTTGTTCTTTTCATCCTAAAAAAATATCTCCCTAGGCACATGTGTATAAATAAGGCCTTCTATTGCTGCTTAGGTTTGTAAATTTGACTTGGGTAACACTCACATGACATGAAGGACATAGCCAAGCTGATATGGCATATAATGTTTCCAGTTAAACCCACACTAGATGATGAGAGATATGGCAGTGTTCCTAAAACTACTGCCTTTCTCAACAGTCTGTTACTATAGTACCAGATAACATTTGAGCTGATAGCTTTCAGCTTCTGTGCCACTCCTGCCAATGCACTTCTGGCTCAAAACTTAATAGAAATAATTTAGACAAAATACTAATGTGGACCTAATTAATTTCAGTGAATTTTACAGAGAGGTTGCCAAATTCATTGTATATCTTCAAGAATTCTGTTTCTTTATATTCCCAGCCCTAAAAAAAAAAAAAATGGAAAAAACAGATTTAAAGCTTAGAATTAAAACTACACTGCAGTACCTGCTCCATTCCACCTTTACAGTAGTATTCTGGAGAGAGTAGGAAATCAAAAGTTCAGGAGAAAAACAAGTAGCAGAACTAATGAAGTTTGGATCTCCGTAGATTTGTTTTGTGGATGATTGACATGGGTGCCTGATGAAGTATGAGTCATAAGTGGAGGTTTACCAGTCTGGGAATATCTGTAGGTTTTTGTTTTGTGTTTTACTTTCATGTATATGAATATAAGTGGGACACAGAGAACTCATGATATAACCTCACTAATAACCTTGCACAACTCTATGGTTTAATAATAATTTAGTGGAAGTGACTGGGGAGAGTAAGAAGGGTCATACTTTGGTTGCTGGCAGATAACTTGGGCAACTAACTTTAATTCTGATTCTTAACATCTCCAGCCCAACTCAGGACATTTGTCTATAGCAGCTCTTTTTTCTCAAACGGTTGTCAAATACTGGTTCACTACCTCTTTCTTCAAAGAAAATCTCATGTGCATCAGTCTCATCCATACTACATCAGTCCAACTCTCCAGACTCTATGAGATGCCTTTGTGGCCCATCATCATTATCAATAGTACTTCTTTTCAATTGTGCTAAAATTAAACCCCCGTTCAAATAGTCTGAAAAAATATAGGTCTCTGTCACAGTCCACTGAGCTCTATGACTATAGTGCTGCAGGTATGAGCTACATTTGGAAATCTTGGAAGGCTGTCAATAAGATCACAGGTTTTCCTTTAGGAAAAAAAAAAAAAAAGAGTTCGTTCACAGACTTAAATTCTACTGAAGAAAGCTGTTTGCACTACTAAGAAAACTCTTGACCCCTTTTCAGTGGGACATAGCAGAAGCATGACTAACCTGATACAATAAATAATGAGATCTATGACAAAGAAGTAAGAACTACTACTGACACACAATTTGCTAGTATCAGTTAGGCTGTATGTCTCTTATTTTGTACACAGCAGAGATAAAGAGAATAAGACTTTTCTCTGAAGAATATAGGAGTAGAATAGCTGGGTAGAACAGACAAGTAAATGGAAGAAACTGGACAGAGTAGATAAGATTGTGAACAAACTCAACAAAAACAATAGAATGGTTAAATACAGCCTATCTAATCAGTTGGCTCTGGGCAAAAGCTATACAAAGAATGTATTTATCTGATTGGATTATCAAGTTCCTCTTCTTAAACTGACAAGTTTTTGACCAAAAACATCCAACACTTGGTTCCACCCAAAATACTTAAATGAAATAAAATGAGAAATATTTCTTTTCTTTATATTAATTATTAAAGTTCTTTTAGATTAATTTAAAATTAAATAATCACTTTAGGAAAAAATATGATTGGACCTGCATAACTGGGTTCAAATTACCAGAACTTTTTTTAAGTAGGACAGCAAAACAGAAGGGTAATGATTTTATTGAATACTTTGTTGTTGCAGTTTTCCTCAGATTAAATGTTGAACCTGGTGTGAAAACATTTGTGGAGTTAAAAAGAAAGTAGGACAATCAAACTGACAAAATTTGCAAATAAAAGCAGCAAAGTACTGATACAATAAAATAAAAGAAGGGGTTTTGAAGATGACAGTGCTGACTGCTGCTTTCTGTTCGTTATGGCAAAACTCATGGAACTCATGGATACTGATATTTAATATTATGATATGAGAATATTTAAGTATGAGTTGTCTAGTGAAATCAATTTATTTATAGTTTTTAAGAGGTAAAAATACTTCCTAGGTGATACAATCAGAGAATCAGAAAGAAACATTCTTAGTGAATAAATCCAGAGAACAAAATGAGGGATAAGTTGTGTTGTTCGACTTATCCAGAGATTTACAGACTGTTAATTTTAAATCAGTAATCACCCTAATTTTTACTCTTTTGTTTGCACCGTAAGAGAAAAAACTTTCTCCAAGAAACCTGGGAAGAGAAAATTCTTCACATTCTACTATTTCTGACAGGTATCAATGAAAATTGAAAGCTTTTAAGTGATGACATTAGAAAGGTAGCACAAATTGATATATACACACTCAGAATTTTTAATGTCAACTATTGGTTAGGTGAAACATGACTAGCACTTGAATACAATTTCATGCTATTTAAGACATTGCAATCCATATTTGTATTTACTGTGTCACATATTTATTTTTTACCCTGGTAATCAGTAATTAGAAATAAAGAATCACAGTGAAGGAAATGTTGCAAGCCACAGTGTCCTCTAATGTCGCTTGATACTCCATACACCAATGTGAGTATGGAGTGACCTTATCATGGGCCACATAGGAGTACTAAATGTTTCTTCTGCAGAGCCAGTACTTCTACTAACTTAGAAAAGAAACAATGTGGGAGATGTGTTATGTGTTTGACTTCTTTTGTGCAGTGTACGGGAAAGTGCATATCAACGAAGGAAGCATAAGGCTGAAACAGGGGTCTAGGTAGAGCCACAACTGGCCAAAGCAAAAAGTTGAAGCAGCATGCACTCTAGAAAGCAGATGAGAAATATAACACCTGTAAAATAAGAGCAGCTGTAACACCCCAGGCCCAAAGCTACAAGCTTCACTGTGAGTTCTAAAACTATATTCAAGACTCCAGATTTTCACCTAATAAACTTTTGCAGAGCCTTTGGTTCTTAACACCTTGAGATAAGCTAAAGAGAAGAAGCTACACACTTTTCTCAGGATACAATTTCAATTTTAAGAGGAAATAAGGATTTTGGCAAAAGTTTAACATACAACAAAATAGATCATTCCACAAAGTACACGTTGACCCACAGAGCTTGCAAAACTCAACCCACTGATTTTAAGTTACCCAAAATATTAAGAAAAAAGTAAAGGAAAAAAAAGAGACTAAGACAAGAAAAAAGGAGTAAAAAAAAGAGAGAGAGAAAAGAGATTAAAAACAGATATCAAGAAAAAAATAGCTACTACCACAGAGTCCTATGGAAGTCCAAGGCAATTGCAGGTCCCAAGAGAAAGGATGGTCTCATGTGCAGCTGTATTTATGTGTTTTGGTCCTCTGTGGCCATCCCTTCCAGGAGGGACGTCTGGCACTCAGTGCCTCGCAGGCAGGAGGCAGGGGTGCTGCAGAGGCTGAGTTAGAGGTTCCAGGGAAGTTGGTGTGGGCAGGCTACCAGGCTGTCCTTTTGACTGACAGCTGATCCATGGGGGTTCCATAAGCCCTGCCATATGAGTTTTGAGGAATGTCATGTGCATTCCACGTGCTCTTCCCCACACACACACTTCCATTAGTTCCTACCCAATAATAAGATAATACTTTTACGGATCCAGTGTCTCACAGCAGCAAATATTCCCACAATTTCAGAAACTATTGCTTCAATTCATTGAGAAGAAACAGGAGGGGAATATTCAGAATACACTAAGAATACCCAAGATAGAAATGTATATGGGCCAAAGTGATCCAGTACTGCTACATAGCAGATTTAAGGTGTAGTTTGCATTGGCTAAAAGGTAAAAGCTTCAGACAGTAAAATACTACTGAAAAGTTAGAAGTTGACAGTAAATTGCAGCTCCATGGATCAGGCTTGGATGGAGGCAGCTGGATGACACATTTAATCTCATCATGCTTTGCCCACAGGGTATCATAAAGAATCAACACACAGATACAGAACTTTTAAAAAATAAAAGAACAGGGAAATACACTAATCTTTTTTTAAATGTCAGTTCAAATCCACAGTGATTTTTTGCACACTTCCCTTTTCCATTTGCCTTGCTTTGTTCTTCTGAGGTGTGTTTTAATTCTCATACAAGGAATAGCACATGTTTTTGTTCACTGGTAGAAAAGTAAAAGCAGTTTATAGACAGATTATTTAAAAAATTAACAGAATTTTTTTTTTTTCACTGCATGAAAAACACACCAAGAACCAAAACAATAGTGTAATGCATGCTGTAATACTCGCTCTGTGGAAAAGCCTGAAATCCCAGTTCCCTTAATAATCTATTAAACATTTGTCTTGTGAATGAAAAAAATATTAACAGAACTAGTATTTTAATGCTGTTATATGATGACAAAGGGTCTAAAGATGAACAGAAACAAAAAGAAGTTTAAAAGGTCCTTTCTAAAATGCAAATTATATTAGGGTATTTGATCAAATATACTCCTCAACCTGCCCTCAAATACTTACTATAGAGATCAGTATTGATTGATCACCCTTTTACCCAGGAAATAAGTGAGAACAGATGATGATAAGAAGAATCAAAGTTAGAGCTTTGTAATGAAAATTGGTATTGGCTAAAGAACTAGAACAAATTATTAAAATGAGCTAAGTGAGCTAAAAGGAATGTGTTACAGTCAAATAACCTACAGGATTTAAATAAAGAAATAGCATTTCAGGCAAATGGATGTGTTTCTTATTCTTCACTTTTGAGAGAGGGCAAGAACAAAAGGAAAGAACAATCTGAATAACTCAGTGAAGAAAAAGTTTAGGATCTCTTCAGAACAGTAACTTCTCCTCAAAGCATGATTACCTATGCAACTGACCCACATTAAAATAAATGTAATTGCACTTGGCTACTTGAGGAGTGTAAATAAATATAATTATACTTGCCTTTTTATGACATTGAGAAGCTAACCATGTGGAGAATAAAGGAGAATATCCATAAAAGAATTTGGAAAATGAAGAAGACTCTAAGTCTTTAGATTGTATGGAATAAGTAAAATATTAAAAAAAAACTTCCTCCCAGCCCTGTGGCTATTTCAAATGTATTATAATTCCTACATTTCAAAATAGGACCGTTTACCTAATTAATATGTGTTTAGATTTAAAAGAATAATATTGACTTCTACCTTTCTCTAGGCTGTGACAAGAGATTTCAGGAAAGAACAGAAAACTTATTTGAATTGATTTCTCAAATCTCTAAAGAAACAAAAATTTATGAATCTTGATGAAAAATATTTTCATCCTCTTTTTCACTTTAACCATGTGATTCAGTAGTGTTGGCTTTTTTCCAATTGATCTTTTAAATTTTTAATTATTTTTTATTTAAGGATTTTTATTAATGTTATTTTAAATTTCTTGTATAACACCATAGAATCATTAAACAAACAAAAAAATGTTTTCAAACATAAAAAACAACAGCAAAGAATACATGAATGGATTTTAAATCCCCTTTTGTCACGTACTTCTGTAGTTTTCTTAATGATGTAGGCCCCTTTTCTCAATGACATGTTACAAAATCAGCAAAAAAAATTGCGGTTAGGAAAACAATTCAAAGACTACCTGTTCTGTCATTAGCTTTGTACAGCTGCAAAGCATCTGATAACTTCATTCTCAGACAAAGAGGGAGGAAAATGGCAATAAAGAATTGTGGGAAGGGGAGGAAAATGTTGCAGTTACAGTCTACCTGTATTTATTCACTATAGTTCCTTAAAAAGAAGTGGTGGAGTTGAAATTAGTAAAGAGAAGTCATCATTTTATTTGGATCAGTGTCAGATCATTTCCTGGCTTTAGACTAAAGCAGGAAAACTGGAAGTCTAGGGTGTGAAGTAGAAAAAAATTCAGAAAACAAAAATTCTACAGAAAATTCTAGTTATTTGTGCTTTTGAGGAATGAATTTAAGTTTTAAAAGACAGAACACAGGAAAAAACTTATGAACTATTATACTAAAAATAAAACAGATGGATAGTGTCTGTTTTGTTTCCATAAAAAGAATATTGAGCTTATAATATTTTGTGATGTTATACCCACCACGAGACATAGTATAAAATTAACCTTCATCATGAGTTGTTAGTCATTTTATCTTATTTTAAACTAAATAATAAAAAGTGTAGTAAAATGTTACATTAATGTATGACAAAAAATAGATAACAAAATATTTAAAATCAAAGTTTTTCCTTACTGAAATGAAACATTTCTGTATTGTCATTTATAAAAACAGTAGCGCATATTTTTAGATGAATGAAATTTTCAGTTAACACTCTAGTTATAATTGTAGCCAAACTATTCAGTTATATGGTATAATACAGTACAATTGCACCTAAGACTATAATACAATATTGGTCTTAAAGGATAGTTTAGTTCTTAAACTTATGTTTAAAGATGAGGGAAAAATTAGACAGAAGAAAAGGCAATCAGGGCCATCTCAGACACACTTCATATCTGCTAAGACTGTCCATGATAAAGTTTGAAATAATGACTGGGAAAAGTCATATTACCATACTTTCCTCTGCTGCTGGTAGTCCCTGGCACAGTTCAACCTTTTTTTTTCCCATTGTTTTATTTCCCACAGTTTAAAATACTTCTGACTCTTCACACCGGGCAATAAATAATAGAGCACCTAAATAGTTCTTTACAGTATGCATATAATTCCAACACTTCTTCTTCTTTTCAAAGTACATGTTTAGAGGGTGACCAACTCAAGCTCATGTTAGCTTGGAATATATTTTCATAGATTCCCACTTACAACACTCTTGGTGTGGAAAAGTGAAACAAACTGGAGAAATCCTTTCAAGTAGTAGCAAACTTGCCTATAGCTATTGCTCACCAGGCACCCATTTGTACTTTCTAAACTAGGCAAGGCTAGACTGGATTAACATAAAAACTTGTATCAAGACTGAAGAGTCATCAAAAGTGGCAGGAGACAGCAGGTGGCATTCTGAACACCAATCTAATAATAATAGGAGCACATTACATACTTTAAATATCAAAAAAATAATCCAAAACCCAGGAAAGTTAAAGATTTTTATTGTTCTGATACTGGTTTGGTTTGTTGTTTTTTTTTGGTTTTTTTATGAGACATGAAACAGAACACCTACACACCTGTGATCATTAAAAACATAACGGCACATTCTGCAAATGTTGTACTGAAAATGCACCATTATATGATAAATATATATCTACTGCAGTCTGTTTAGACAAGTTAGTTCATTTAATTACTTTTTTCTTTATGACTGCTAAGAAATAATCATGTATAAAATTTGAGCTGCCTGCCTTTCCTTGTTTGATAACAACATTTCATATAACATTGCTTATCTATTCATTATCATGAGAAGGGATTTTTTACAATAAACAGTAGTTTGTGATATGATTATTTCCCAAAGTCCGTCCTTAAAGGTATTTCTAAGGAAAAATTAGTTTACTGAGAACCCAGATACTGAAGTATCCTTAATTTTTGAAGATTAAAATGTGGTTATCAATGTAATAGCAACAACTTACATGTGGTGAATAAAACATGGACCCATCTAATTATTGAATTACACTTCCCCATCACACAACCATAGCTCAGATTTACCCAACTACATCTCAGAAGCAGCCATATGAGAGGAGTAACACAGAGGACCAAAACTGATGGACTGCCCTGCAAACATCTCTCTGGCTCCATACTTAGCCTTATCAAGTAGTACTACTATTTCTTTTTCAAGAGCTTTAGGCTCACATAATTGCTCTAAATGTTATTCTGATTTTTCAAAAAGGACACATGACTTAGTGCAACTTTTCTATAATCTGTCGGCCTGAAACTGCAGACTGTTGCCTCTAAAATAAGATTCATACAAACCTCAAAAAACCCTCTAGTTCGGCCTGCAGATGAATGCAATTTATATCTCCCCTCTGCTTTCCCTTGCAGAAATGAACAAGAATCACAGGCACTCATTGTACTGCACTTGGGAAGGAAAAACTGTTTCTGGGTTGACAAAATAATTATGTAAAATCCTACTAGTTATGAAGAAAAAGTAATGGGTGAAAATGCTTCATGGGATTATAATATTACTGTATTCAATGTTACGCTCCACAGATTCCTGTAATATTACAAACAAAACAGGATATTTTAGAAAAAAACTTGTAACATTGGGTTACTAACTCTTTTAGTCTTATAAAATCAAAATGCCATCAAATCTGTATGTAGATAGGATTTTAAGAAAATCAATCTATGTAATTTCACTGATTTCAAAGGCATAATGCAAATTTTGCTCCAACAGGGTATTTTGCCTAATACTTTCAAAGACTCACAGTATAAATTCCCAAGAAAAGTATTTATATTGAGTTTATTTTTAGAAATAAAAAATATTAATTTGGATAATTTAAAGTTCCATAGATACTGTCCTCAGTTTTCTCACTATTCCGGCATGGTAAATAATAATTTTTTTAGAAGTAGAATTTTCCAAAGAATTTTCCCTTTGTTCTTCTTTTCTTGTATGATCAAGAAATTACTATCCCTTACCTTCTCACTAACTCCTGAACTATGTGTTCAGGAACTACTGTCTGCTTTGGTTTCAAGTCACTGAAGATACAAAGATAGTGTCTCCTTTCAAACCTAGAAAGACATAGGTGAAAACAAGAAAAATAATGAAGAAATCACACCTATTCCAGGCTTTAGATCACTTGCATAAGAGGATGATCTTAACATGATCAAAAATATTATAGTTATTTTATCACAATATGATCTTATTTTTCTACTAACCAAGTAGAATAAAAAGAGGGACAGCAAAGTTTCATCCCAGACTTTGTACGGTAGATCTGTATTGCCTTATCTACAGTTAGGACAATTATTCCAGCCCCATTGGAATAAAGAATTTGAAAAATTCTGAAGGTAGTTAGTGCTTCACAATGAACAGACCAGTTGTCAAGACCTAATTTAGCCTATGTAATCTGCTTTGCCAGTTTTCATGACATTTGTACCAGTGGATCTGTAGAGTTTCTGCCAATGTCCCAAAATCTACCTTTGATACGATTTGGATTTGCTGCACTTTGGAACAAGGGACTGACCATTTACTAGCACTTGAAGTGCACTAGATAAATTTCTGAAGGATATCTTTAAAATCTATTTCTTAAAAGAGAAATCTAACACTCATGCTCCAAGAATACTTTTCAATTTTAAACCAAATGAGGATGAATCAGGCAGTCTGGGAGACAGACTTCAAAAATCCAACCCTGATCTGGTGCAAAACACTGATACAGACACACTCAAAGTCCTAAAAGAGGGACTTTGGTCCAAAAAAAGACAAATGCTGAGCAGTTATTTTAAGTATGTATATGGCATCTATACTGAAAACCTAATAGCCAGTGCGATGGGGTTAACAGTTCCATAGGCTGATTCCACCTTATGCTTGAATTGCCCTTTGATGATGAAGCTATCAAGAGAGTCAAAACCTTCTCTAGTGCCTCTCTTGAGCACCTTTATTACACATCTGAACATAAATACTACTCCCAGCCCCAGTAGTATTCAACCTACTTTTTCAGGCAGATAGTGTAAAAGCTGTCTTGGGGGATGTTCAGGGAATACATGGTCTTTTCTAAAAAAAAAATATCTGTGATCGTCTAGGGGAGAGAATTGATTATTTGTTTTTAACTACCTTTATGACACCAACTCAAACCTCCACAATCACTGAGCTTCAATATTATTTGCTTGCTCAGCCTGTTTGGATATAACCTGTACTGAGTTTCAAAGTGACTCAGAAATAATATCAACAGCATGTTCACTCCTCTGCTTTCCGTAGACATCATTCCTCACCAATATAGTTATTCATGATGAAAAATTTGAAAGTCACAAAAAAAACCCTCAAACTTAATCTAGAACAAAGAATTTCCCAGAATTACTTCAGTAATCCTAATCTAATGATAAAGATAACATAGATTATTAACTATGAGAAAAGCCCATGGCTATTAAAATGTTTGCCATCAAAATTGTATGCTGAAAGCATATTCTCTTGCCATAACATATCTAGCACAATTACATGATCATAAAATGGTCAACTTTCAGAGCTGTTGGGTTTTTTTATTTGATTTTTTTTTTAGTTCCAAAGAATTCAATCCATTCCTTAGACCAACTAGCATTTCCCTTTAAAGGATGAGCAAAGCAAATTACCAGACATCTGTCTTTCTGTACTCCTTCTATCCTAATTATAACCCACCCTTCAGCATTCATTTTGTGTAGAGCACTGTGGTACAGTCTTGTTCCCAGTGTATGATACAGATAAACTGTCTTTACTCAAGGAAATCTCTGCAGCTATGTGCTTGGAGGTACTGCCTCTGATCTCTAACATGTCACCATAACAAAAAAGTTAACAAAGATAAAGAACAAACTTGAACTGGTAAATGAAGACTCTCTTAAGAGGGACATATGGAGAGATAGTGACTGGTTAGAAGCTAGATCCTTATTCCCTTTGTGACAGAAAGGGAATAAACAACAGCTAGTAAGCTGTAATAATGCACTCTGTTTTTTAGGAAAACTGCCGAGAGGTTAAAGATAAATATCTGAACTCTTTTGGCTCAAGAAGACAAAATAATCTAGAAAGTTGAACCTTTGGACACTTTAGTAGATGGGACAGTCAGAGGCTGTTAGTACATGGCTGCTGTTACTTTTGCAAAGATTTTTTCCTTGAAGCTAGGTGCAGGTGTTTTATATCTTCAATGCCTTACATTCTTTTCAGACCAATTTAGTGAACACATCTTACCATATTCTAGCAATAACCCCTGAAAAACTGTATACAGACATTTTGATTCTTTTTCAAAATGTCCATCTATATTCTGTGTATTAAGAAGAATTGATTGATGTGTCTGTATTGATTTGTGAACTTTTACAAGTATTAAAGTCTCAGCAAACTAACTCTCTGTGCTGAATCTTTATATTTGAGCAATTTTTTTTTTTATGAGAGTCTCAGTTGCTAGAGGGCATATTTAAATGGAATTGAACAAATATTTCCTCAAATGGTTTCACAAAAAAAGGAGATGTTTGGTATATTTTTTGCTTCAAATTTATATCAAGACTCATGTACTCACAGTTTTTCAATTTTGTGCACTTTCATAGAATATTGGATGAACAGCTCGAGAGCCCTTTATTGTCTTCACAGCAAGCATATAGAACAGACAGCAACAGGCACGATTTCCAAATGCTTTTAACATGCCTCAAGCCTGACCTTGAAGGAAGCACCTCTAAGATAAGACCCAATATCTCAGAAGCTTGTTACGTGGCCTAGGCATGTTCAGAGAAGATATTTCATAGAATTTATTTTTATTTGTGTGTTCCTGGATGAGCTTTAATTTTGCTGATGGCGACAGGAACCATTATAGATGTCAGCTGAGATCAAGACTGTACTGCCTGTCAGTGCAGTAATTATGTTGAAAACAGGGAATTTACTTCATGTGCAGTTACAGAAACTAACAACAGAAATGCAGCTATTTCCAACACAAAATAAATATATGCATTGTTTGCATTAAATAAATGGAGATTTCTCTTCCAATAATGTGTATTCATGTGTATGAGATGAAGCATACAAATAACTATTAAGACTATGTTTACATCTATCCATCTTAAAAATCACAACATTCATTCTATATTATTAGCTTGAATCTGTGATGAAAATAATTTGGGAGGGATAAAAAAAAAGAGTCTTACAGAAGAAACTTTGAAAAAGCAGGAAAATGTGGAAAATGAGTTCTGCAAGTGAATGATAGTAATGATATAACAAGCCCTTGTAAGATTCCAGATTTCAGATTCTTCTTTGCTGATGCTCTGTTTGGACTACAGCAGGAACCTTTTTTTTTTTCTTCAGAGACAGCAGGGATAGAATGGTGATTTTATTTTCTCCTTTTAATTCTACTGTGAAAGGGTTGATGAAAACATTTATTTTTTAACCCTTTCTTTTCATCTTTAGGTTTGCATTCAAAAGTGACTGACTATTGCAGAGGATCTCATTCTTCAAAATTTTGAAGTACTATGGCAATTCATTTCACTCAAGGATTTCCAAGCCAGACATCAGCACTCGCATCTCAGGTACTTGTCCCCTGTGTCATTTCTTCTTACTATGTACAGGAAAATCACACGTGAGAATAAGCATGCCAAAAGTGCCATTAAATAAATAACTATAACCTTTCATTCTGAAAACATGGCCACTAGTAATTTTGTTAGTTCTTCACCATTGATTTTGAACTTTCAACTCATATAAAAATATTGTGAGTATTAAAGGAAAACCACTGTATGACTTTACTAACATCTCTCTACCACCTTTAGAGCTTTTCCATTATTTCTGTAAAAGTTTGTCTCATTTTTTTGATTTAAAGCTCTTGTGAAGAAACTTGTCTTCTACCTTTCTTGCAATCCCGTCATACAGGCAGCTAAAGGGGTCAAATGAAAATTGCTGATGATAAATAAAATAATATTTTACATAATAGCTTAATTATTTGAAGAAAAAAAGGACAAAGGGCAGATTGCAATGGCAAAATATATATCTGTACAATGTATCAATGCAGCAATAGCTAATGTAGACTTAAAAGAAGTCATAGGGCAAAATCAAGAAAGAAAGGTATTGCAATCTTTAGATCTTTAGAGTATAGATCCAGTGAGTTCACCTGTGATTTTTCCACAACAGTAGTAGAGCATAGCAGCAATCACAAACTCATTTTTAAAACTTGTGTTTTTGAGGATACTGAATGAAGAAGGGCTAGAAACAATTAAGGATTTTGTAGATTTTTGGGGTGTTTTGTTTTGTTCTGTTTTATAAAGATTTCAGATGTATATTTTATTCTATTGAGGTTTAACATCAATGTTGAAGATATTTTTAGTGTAATATAATTCATAATCAACTACATGATAATACAGCTAGCAAAAGGCAGTAGAGGAAATGCAGTTGAGTTCATCAAGCCAAAATGATTTTATCTTGTCAACATCTGGAATGAATCTGGATGATTTTATAAGTAATAGAATCAGACCTTTTATTTATTTAACAACTAAAATCATGATAGATATTAAGCTTCACAGATAAAAAAAAATCAAGCATAACAGATGAATAAAATATAACATCCCAAACTTTTCTCTTTCTTTCTCTTTCTC
>VWZF01006505.1:0-10177 GCA_013396755.1 Sclerurus mexicanus | reverse complement strand
CAGGAAGGACCGTGCCTCACCAGATGGACACTTTCTGCTGCACCTTTTGCGATCAAACTTGCCTGTCTCACTTTGGCCTTTTTAGCCACCAATGTGCTTGTAGGAAACATGGGTAGAGCCCTTGCAAATCTTCATTCACAAAGCCTAGCCATGATGATGATGATGATGATTGCACATACAGAGAAATTTCTCAAATCTGCTTCAGATCAGCTCTTTGGGCTTCATGTTCCCTTCGTCCCACCCCCAGCCCTTCATATAGCAGTTCAGTAATAAATGGTCTCCTAATTAAATCTCTCAAAATACAGCTTTATGTAAGTTCATGAGCTGAATGTGTATGATATGAATGAAAATGTATTTGAGTAAATGTATTATTAGCACACAGATTTTTTTCCCCTCCCTATCCCCTCACATTTATCCACCTGTTGGTGGGCTATACTCCTGTGACTTTTTGGCTGCAAGTGGGTCCCTGCATGGCTGCAGCTTGGCCTTAAAGAGCTTCTTTTCTACCTTCACTGCAAACTTTCAAACTGATCTCCTGCTGCTTGTAGCCATTTTGTGTATTTTTAATTGTTCTTGTAGATTTGGAATTTTTAATTGTTTCTAGATGCTGTAAGATACATAGTCATAAAAAATAAGGGAAATTAAGGCTATTGACATTTTTAAAAAGCATGCATGCAAGTTGTGAACACCAGTTCATGTGAGAAAGCATGTGGAGTTTCTTGCAGACAGATGTTCTTACAAAGCACATCCTTTCCAAAATGTTACAGTCCTACTGAACTTTTTGACCTGAGCTGCAGCTGGAGACAAATACTGCTGAAAGTTTGGTCCACAACAGGCTTTTAAGGAGGCATCTAAATCTTCCAGAAAAGATATGAACACAAGACTTGCAACTGGGTACCCAAAACCCACCTTCTAGTTAAGATTTGTGGTTGAGTGCAGCATTCCTTCACATATATCTCCAAAAGGACTGGCAGGCCTACATTTTAGATACCTGTAAATAAATATTTCATTACAAAATTGGTGCATTTACATGGACCACCTAGTAACACACACCACCAGGAACTATGTACACTCACACACTAATGGCATTTACTTTTGTCTCTTTGAGTCTTCATCAGTTTTAGTTTTCACAACCCCTTTGGCAAAAAGCTCAGCTAGACTCTGTTTAGCTATTGCACAAAAAAAAAAAAAATTTGGGTTTTTTTGAAACAGAATGGATTTGCTAGTCAGGGGTTAACCTGTGGCTGAGGTAGGTGAATGTTACAACACTCAGAGTCTATAAGCCATGACATTGCAGCACACATGGTTGTGCTCACATATTATTTAATATTTAAAGATCCTGCCATCTCAAAATACAGTTCAGTTCATTCGCGTTGCCTCAGCAGGTTTGCCTCTCAGAAGGTCAACAGCGGAGAGAGCTGACTCTAGGCATTTGCCTCTAGGTACAATAACGTAATTTGTTTCCTACAATAATTTTCCAAGCTTCAGTACTGTGAATGTGAAAAAATGTAGCATGGAATGTATTCAAAATAGGGAGTATAGCATGTGTGCTTAAAATTATAAACAAACTGTTGCTGTTCTATTACAAATACCATCAACTCTTGCATGTGTTGCTTCAGGTGTCTCACTGCAGTACTTCTTCCAAAACCACCATAGTTCGTATAAAGATCTGTTTATGTCAAGCACTGGTGGCCACTGCTGTCTATTTCAACTTTCCCTGTCTTCACAACTTTGGGACAAGTTTAGATGCAGAGGCCACCACAGATTCATGTGGCTTCAGCTAACACTAAGCAGGCACATGAGACTGCAGGTAGTCAAGCAAAGGTAAGGAGACAATCCACAGTGTAGTCTGGAGTCAGCACAACTTTAGTCTCCTTGTAGAACAGGTGGGAATGGACCAGAGATTGAGGCATTTTTTCCCCCAGTTCTCTTTGTTCTAAGTCAGTGGACCTCTAATGCCTGAACTGTTTTCTGATCAGACTAGTACTCTCTGTACTCTGTGGCCTCTTTCTTTTCCTCACAACAGTGAACAATGACATGCTTACCTTGTGGGCAATTCTCATGTGCAGATGAGAATTTGTAAGTCCAGTATCCTTGATGCTGAAACAGATCAAGGACTGTTAAGAGAACTACAATTCCTTTCCTTCGAAAATGTCAACCAGATTAATATTGAAACTTTTCTGGAGAAAAATTAAAGAGAGAAGACTAAAGAGCTAAGGACATGTTTGCAGTATACAGATGTGCTCAGTGTGCTAACCACAGGCAGGGTTTTACAGAATCAGACTCTCCACTTAAAGCTGTGCCACAAGCTTCTGCCCAAAAATTTGTATTGGACAGGGAAAATCTTCAACAGGAAAGCTTTTCAAAACCACAGCATGCCCATAAAATATTTCCATTTCTGAGGCCTAATATTTTTTCCATATGAAACAATCTGGCTTGGTTTGTTCTGTTTTGTTGTACTGTTCAGGACCAATTTTGTTAGCCCTTTACTATGAAAAGGAACTGAAAGTATCCCATTTCTAACATCAGCAGCCCAAATGCTTTTGTCAGGCAGTTTAGAAATAATGAAGTGGGAGATTAAACATGAAATAAATGAAAGGAGCAGGAGCAGAGACAGGTGAAGAAGGGTGAAATAACTGGTAGGAAACAGAAGATTCCTGAGTGTATACTTACCCTTCCGCTTGCTGCAGCTGCTTTTTTTCTTGGCTTGTCATGTTTCCTCACTCCCTAACCTTGCTCAAATTGCCTTACTGTGAGTTAGAGGAATTTTGCCTCCATCTCTGCTGCTCTTCAGGGCCTTTTGTTGACTCTTTTTCAAGTCTTTTTTCAGTCTCGTCTTGTCATGCCCCCTTAAGCCAGCACTGAAACCATCAATGAGAAAAGGGGTTTCCCAGACAGGAGACAGGGGAAGGGAGGCAGGTTGCCTTGGTTGTGGCATCTCAGTTGGCTCTTCAGAAGATGAAGGTAAGATGAGGCAATACAGATAAGTAAAATACATGTGAGATCCTCCTGCTGTGTCTTAAAAAAAATTCCTTTCAGTGTACCTGTTCTAGTACGGGTACAGAAACTATATTAGAGCTATAAAAATACCTTTTTTTAAAGGTATTTATCAGCACAGTTGTGTAGGGATAGAGTGAGGAAGACCAAGGTGAGACTGGAACTAAACTTGACAAGGGAAGCAAAGAGTAACAGGACAGGCTTCTACAAGTATGTTAACCAGACAAGGAAAGACAAAGAAGGTGTACCCCTGTTGATAAAGAATACTCAAAAACTGGTAACAGTGGATGAAGAGAAGGCTGAGATACTCAACAACTTTTTTACCTGTCTTCAGTGGCAACCTCTCGTCCCACACCTCTCAAGTGGATGGACAGCAGAATGGGGACTGGAGGAGCAAAGTCCCTCCCACTGTAAATAAAGATCAAGTCCATCTGAGGAACCTGAATGTACATAAGTGTATGGGACCTGATGAGAAGAATCCCAAAGCACCCCTCAGATGAGGAAACGCTGAGAGAATTTGGGTTGTTCAGCCTGAAGAAGAGAAAGCTTTGGGGTGACCTAATTGAGGCCTTCCAATCCCTGAAAGGAGCCTACAAGAAAGATAAGAGAGACTATTATTTACAAGAGCACATTTACAGGCCAAAGGGGAAAGGCTGCAGAATGAAAGAGAGTAGATTTAGATTAGACATTAGGAAGAAATTCTTGACTGTGAGGGTGGTGAGGCCCTGGAATATGTTGCCCATAGAATGTGGATGCCCCACTCCTGGAATTGTTCAAGGACAGGCTGGATGGAGTGAAAGGTGCCCCCGCCCATGGTAGGAGGGTTGGAACTAGATGATTTTGAATAAAGCCCCCCTGCAACCCAGGCCATTATATGACTCTATGATTTCATGATCACATCTGTCTTCAAAAGAAGATGTCAGGGGAGAAATTTTAGCCCAGATTTCTGAAGGACCTTGGTTTAAAGACAATGTATTTGAGAGGTGGGAATGCCTATAAGATTAAAACCTTCCCCTTTTATTCCCCTCCCCCAATATGTAAGAGATACAAAATTGCTAGGAGTTGTAAGTGAAAAAATAAATATTTATTAAAAGGAAACAGTGATAACTACAAAAATACAGGGGAAAATGGTTTACCCACAAAAGTAAAAGTCCACCAAAAGCATGTGGCGCTCCCATGCCCCTGGAACAAAAGGGGAAAACAAAGATGGTGCAGTGTCTTTCCTGCTGAACCACCTTTTCATCCACCCAACCAAACAAAAGAAAACAAAGGCAAAACCCAAGAAAAAACTGCACTACTCACAAGGAGCCACACTAACAAATTGACCACTCCACACCACCCGGTTAGGCTCAGGTCTTAAGTGCTGTGGTGATACCAGTTTGGAGACTCTTTGTTCCCTGCCATGTGTTGCCCACTTGGCTGGGCTGTGTGAGGTAGCAATTTTGTTTCACTTATCTCCGATGTGGTGGTTCCAGCACTGGTTGGGATTCTGGCATGGGTGGTGGTTCCACACAATGAGTGGGGCAGTGGGGGATGCAGCTGACCAGTGGCAGGCAAGCAGTGAGCCAAGTGGCACTAGGGCACTGTGGCAGCAACTGGGACCTTGGCAAAGAGAAGGTTCCGAACTGATTTCAGAGGATTCACACTGCTGCCACGACAGAAGCAAAAAGGGCTGTTTCTGGTTCAATGCTGCTGCTTTATCTTCTGTCCCAGGCACCAGGAGGGACCACCTTCCAGTGGGTCCTAAGACTCTGGAAACACTCTTGACACATACAAATCCCTCTCTTCTCTCCCCTTCAGCTCCCTGAGTTGGGAGGGAGGAGCAGCCCCCGGACCCCTTCATATGCTATGAATATTCATTGCTAAAATTTCCTTCCCAGTTTGTAACTATAACATGGAGCCAAGCAGATCCAGACTGAAGGTTCCCCAGAACACTTCAGAACATAGTTTACACATTCCAGTAAAGTGTAGTCTGAAGGAGTGGCTACAAGGACTCTTTATGGGCTATATCTCTACTAGGACTATGTAGCAGCAAGGCTTGTGTTTTCCTCATGCATCTGAGGAGCACTAAGTCTTCTTTGTGCAAGATCAACTGCTACCATTCTGCCTGAGCAGTCAGAAATGCCAATAATAGCCACCATGAGCCAAAGGCACCAGTTCTCATCACTGTGAGTTAGATCTGGGGGTTTTTTTCTTCTCTTCTTCCTCCCCCCCCCACCCCCCAATGTCCCCATTCTGGAGAAAACCTTTTCGCCTGTTTGCTAGAAGTTCCCACTTTCTTGCTAAATTCTTATTGATTTAGTTTGTTCTTCAAGCAAAACATCTTCTGGCATCATTATTTGTTGCAGATGCTTTCGGCTGTCAGCATTTTCTACTCAAAGAATTGCCTTATTCTTTGAAGTTAACAAAGCAATGTAGTATTGGGAAAACCTGTTCCAAAAGAAATGGTTGAAAATCATACCTTTCTGGGTTTATGTGGTGCTTTGGTCTTCATCTCCCACTTGAGAAGAGTAGGCATAGACAAGTGAAAATGTTCTGTTCATGACCTCCTGTCAGGCTGATGGCAGAGCATCAATAGCTACAAGAGCTTCTTGAGTAACAGACAAACCCTGTACCCATGAATTCATGCTACTTCAAGGAACTTTATAACTGATGTCTTATCTAAGAACCTCTAAAGTCAGGGAATGAGTAAACTGAGGCTGGATTTAATTCTAAAACTCACTACATTTCATAAAACAGTGACCTTTACAGGAAGATGTCTGAGAAGTTCAGAATAGCACACTAGTGTATACATGACTGAAAGAATTAGTAGATGCTAGACTAGGGTGCCTAAGTACGTCTTTCCTTACTGACAAAGCAAATAACTTCCTCATATATGTTGCCTAGATGTTTTCAAAAGTCTTGCAAGGTCATGCTTCTGTGTTTAAAAATCTGGTCACCAATAACTGGTTGTCACTCAGGTCTGTGACTGCCTTACTTGAAGGACTGTTATCTTGTCTTATAACTAGTCATCCCTAAAGAACACAACCAGGATGTTATTGATGGTTGAATTGTTCTTACTGCTCTTGCATTAATAACAGTGTTTTTATTTAGATATATTTTGCCTACACAGTATAATTACCTTGACTTGTAACTACCTTTCTGTTGTCATGAATTATTGTTTATTAGTTATCAAGAGGACAAATGCCAGTACTCACTAAAAGGAGCCACGACAAACCTGTGGGAAGGCCCAGGGCTGACACATCCATAATCATCTGTAACTTCAGTTCTCTTTAACAGCTATTGTGCCATCAGATGGACCATAAAAATGTGTACAAAGCATTTCCCTCTCTAAGAGAATGAATAAGCTATTAAATTTATAACGCAACCTCTAATCCAGGTATTTCTAATAAAAAGGCAGAGCATTTTACTGAGCAGCTTTATGCAGGTAATGTGTGATAGACAGCCTTAGGCATCAGGCTGGGTCACCACGTGCATTTTAGGGGCAGGCATGAAGCTGGGGTTTCGTGAATATTGGGGCTGTAATGCTGTGGCCAACTGGAAGGAAGAACATGCAGGAAAGGATGATTGCTGGGGTGAAAGACACAGGAAACACTGTATTCTCATGGCCTTTGGAGAGAAGGGGCAATGGTGGCATTTCCAAGCATATAGTCTGACATCTGCCCAGGTTCACAGCATCGAGAGGTATGACGAGCCTCAGGAGGCACAGTGGGCTGCAGTAATGAATCCAAACTTCAGGAGAGGGCAGGCTGTGGTGACCAGAACTGGTTGTGAGGAGTGCTTGGGAACCTCAGTGGTGGTGAAACAAGCAATCTCTCTCTGGGGAGAAGGCAAAATGACTTCTACTGAGATCTTAACTTTTGGAGAGAGACTGAAAAAGGGGGAAGTCAGTAAGGGCTATTAATGTTTTATTGTGTGGTCCCTCACAATTTCAGATAAACAGTGCTCATGTGTATTGGAATCTAGCAAACTGATTATTTATGTCCTTCTTGTGCCAGCTGAAATTTGGAGCAAGCCTATCATCCCAGGAACCCTTTCCTCCTCACTCCTCTCCCTGAATGCTGGCCTGTGATGTTGCAATCAGGAGTTACAATCTGTTTATAGTCTTGTAGTTTCTTGGAATGTTTTGCCTAAAAAAGCAGGTATACTACTTCTATGTGGCAGCATGTACGTATCAAAGAATGCTGGCCCAAAAGTCTGTCCTCCACATCTGCTGGATTTGTCTTCATTAACAGTGAAATTTACCCATGTTCCCTTTTGGCCTCAGATATCTGGCAGTAGGAAGAAGCTTTCTTCTTAGTTTCTGACTCTGGAAAATATTAGGCACTGTTCAGGATACTTCTTGGCTCAACTCCATAACAAACTCATTTGCTTCTAGAAAGGAATAGGAATATTGGATTGCTTGTATGCTTCTAGTGTATGCTGGCTTTGGACTAATAAACCCCTTCCAAAACTCTTGAACAATTTGTCAGATAATCCATCAGCTACTGCTGTGAGCTACCTCTAGCATTAGCCTGGATATAGAGGAATGAAAATGGAAGAAGACAAAATAAATGTTCTTAACAGCTGTTTGCTACTTCATCATTGTCAAATGCTTGATAGTAGTGGTGGTTTCTCAAAGAGCAAACATACATCATATATGCATTTAGAATATCTTTATAAACAAGCTGAACTGATTCCAAGACAGAATTTCTTCCAGTTTTGACCTTTTGTATTTGGTTTTCTGCCCAGACATCTGCAAGCAACAAAGTTCTACAAGCATTATGGGCATATTCAGGACCTGTGCAAACACTGGTGCCTCCACACTACTGGGTATCTGCACGTTTGCCAGTGCAAGAGCGCAATTGTTTGAAAGCTTGAATGTGAAGCACAGCTCAACAATCAAATGCAGTTGCCTGCAATTAGAAGCCACAGACTTGCTGTATTTTGCTAGCAACTGAGCAGCTGAAAAAAAGATTTACTAACAAAACCATGGCCACCACATGACTGGGGAGGTGTACAGAGCATTGAAAGTGACCGAGGCTGTGATTTGATGGTAGTAATGGGTGTTATTAACATAAATATTTCCTCGGTCCTGCGAGTGACTGCCCCATCAGCTCTACCAGTGCAATGGGGCACCTGACTTGTATTCAAAATTGAGAAATCTTTTGGATAAGGTTTTTTATTGCAAGCCATCTCTTCACTGATGTAGCTCACAATACTGAGACTGGCATTATCTGCAAATGCATCACTGTGAGGATGCTGCTTAAACAGGAGGAAGCACAAAGGAGAATTTCAACCATGAGCATGACTGCATCACTGCTGCAAAGCCTGTGCTGCTGTAGTGGTCTGTGGTATATCTCAAGCTGTACTGTTCACCATGTGCTTGCAAACAGTAGCAGTCAATGTGCAAATCAGTTGAAAACTGCAAACAAGTTCAGAAATGCCCCTTCAGTCTTCTCCATGAACTCATCTTGACAGGGCATGTGCTGCTGCAGGACCAGCTGTCCTGGACTGGTGCGTGAAGCAAGTGGTTAGGCCCACTATCAAGGCTGTCCATTCTGTTGAATTCAGCCATGTAACACATTTTCTGTATGGGATATCAAGAGCAGTTTTGTTTGCACTGTAATGTATATTGTATGGCTATACAGTCTTCAAAAAAGATCAGTTTTTCAAAAAAGATCTTTAAATATATGACACAAAACACTTGCAAACAGGCTGCTATTTAAAGCTCTGTATAAACAAGTGTAACTTACTGAAACAACTTCACATATCCATCACAACAGGGAAACTGTTGACTTAGAGATAAAAGTTCAAAACTGGTAGAGACTGAATGAATATCATTATGCATTAGTCACTTTGTTTTATTGCAGATACGTCTAGTGGCTTGAAATAGAAGAGGCTGTGACATGGCACACACAGAAGCAGTATCTTGAAATAGCTCTGAAAATAACACTTTAACTTTGATGGTGCCAATATAAAAACTCCAACTCATTTCCTAAAATATTGCACAGTGCATAACCTTGTTTATGTAAGCCACAAGCCATAATTCTAAAAAATATTGTGGGCAACAAAGGTAATTTCATCATGATTTACAGATTTAGAAACATTCCTCATGGCTTCTATTGAAGAAAATGAGGGTGATTTACGGAGATACCGTCACATGCCCTGTATGTCAGTTTCAGGTATTACCATATCAGCAAACTTTTTGAATCCTTATATAATGATAGAAAGACCACCTGAAGTACAGTGCAAGCAAACACCTTCCTGCCCTCTTCTGCTCCACTGAGTCAGTGCACAGCATTTGTTTGAATATTTGGGGAATGTTGTGGTTTAACCCCAGACAGCAACTAAGTACCACACAGCCACTTGCTCAGTCCTGCCTGGTGGAATGGGGGAAAGAATCAGAAGGGTAGCAGTGAAAAAACTCCTGAGCTAAGAAGAGTTTAATAGGTAGTGCAAAGACTGCCACACAACCAAAGCAAAACAAGGAATTCAGTCATCACTTCCTGTGGGCAAGCAGGTGTTCAGCCATCCCCATGAAAGCCGGGCTCCATCATGTGTAACCATGACTTGGGAAGACAAACACGATCACTTCAGGTGCCTTCCTTTCCTCCTCCTTCTTCTCTTTTTATATACTGACCTTAGCACTTATGGTCTGGGATATCCCTTGGGTCAATTGGGGTGAGCTCTTCTGGCTGTGTCCCCTCCCAACTCCTTGCGCACACTCAGCCCACGCTCTGGGCAGGGCAGGTGGTGTAAGTAGCAGAAAAGGCCCTGACACTGCTCAATAATAATGGAAACATCCCTGACTTATCAACACTCTTTCCAGCATTAATCTAAAACATTAAGTCTATCTCAGACAAAAGCAGCACAAAAGGAAAACCTGACCTAAACACAAAGCACTAATCTTACAGAGTTTTTTGTTCTCACTGCAGACAGAACTGTTGTACAAGGTCCCTGCAGTGACTGAATCTTAAACATTTTTACTTGGCATCATCTTTGGGAGAGATTGTCATGAATATTGTCAAAGTTGCAACTTTTCTGGATAAGCATTTTAGCTTCGAAGATGCTACTAGAGATGTAGGAGATATAATGAGAGATTTTGAACATGCAGCCTGTCCCGAAGTGCCTACTGACCTGGGCAACAAATGTGATTTTAAAATAGTTCTTCTCCTCATGTTGGAGGAGACCGCCAGTC
>VWZF01006504.1:763094-818183 GCA_013396755.1 Sclerurus mexicanus | reverse complement strand
TGATGATGATGATGATGATATTAAAATTTATTATTTAAGGCAGTTCATAGCAAATCAAATACAGGATACTACAGCAGTGAACATAGGGAATTACAGAATCATCATAATGCTTTGTTTCCAGTGCTGAAATCCCAGCCATGACTATTTTATTTAAGCCAACTTCTCTGAAACATTTTCCCCAAGTGTTCCTATTCATCATGAACCCAATTCAATCTATCACTGCCTGTTGGATGTGTCCTGTCATAAGGGAAATGACATGGAAGACCTGAAGTTTCCATCTACCTAGCAGTCTTCACCAAGCATATTTTCCTGGATAAGCTGCATTTTTGACATCCTTGTGACCAAACATGTCACTTCATTAGAAAAAGGCACAGCTGACATGTGATGGTGTATCTGTGTGTCACACTGGCCACATTGTTGGTTGTTGGCCTCGAAAAAATAATGTGGGGATTTTACCAGCTCTGGAGTCTTAAAAAAGACTGGAAAAAACCTTGAATGGCTAAGAGTCTTCTGAAGCAGAAATTTCAACAGGGAAGGCATTGGTGGACCTTAGGCTCTGAAAGATGGATTCAAGACCTGGAGGACCTCCAGAGACCAAGGCTGCCTCACAGTCAATCTCACCTGGTCTCTAAGTGAAGGATGAAGTTGGAATGCCTTCCCATAATGTTCACAGTGGATATTGCACACCTGTGCTCTGAGTGAAGTGCCTGCCCTTGAAATAACGCAGAAAACTGAAGTTGAGGACTGCCATTTGATCTGACATTTTAGTGCCTGTGTTTTGAGATGCTGAAGAGTAAAGCCAGAAAATTCAAAAGTAAACAGCATTGCCAGGAACACGTGCCATTGTATATTTCTAATGTTCTCACTGAACTAAAAAGATTGCCTAACTTCTTACTCTTTAATAGAATTCATAGAACTGGAAGATCATTGCAAACTATAGGGGCTGTGCCACGTGGCAGCGGTAATTCTGTTCTTGGCACATGTTGCTCAGCTTCTGCTCATGTTGTTGCTATTTAGCAATTGTGTTTGTTTTAGAAATCTGTGTCTTTCAGAAATGCAAATTCCTGAGCTGACTAATGCAGTCACATCTACTACACATGCAGTAAAACTCATCAGGCTCCAGTAATTGTGGCACTGACTTAAAATCATGTCATTCTTCTGGTTTTGTTTTAATATTCAGAAAACATCTTCTTTCTCTTAAGTTTTGCAGACAGTATTCATCTCAAAAATCCCTTTGATTTTTGACCGTATATATTTCTAAACTAAAATTAAGCAATTCTCACATAATACTATGTCACGATGAGCTGTTGGGGTTTTTTTTCATCAAGCATTTTGGGAACTGTTGATGCTAATACTTGTGGCTAAAGTCTGAATAAAGAAACACTACCACTGTGCACAGCAAGCAATGCATCAGACAGGCGTGGAGGTGTTCTGCCCCCCTGAAGTAGCTGCAGTTTAAATCCATTTCCTATCAGCTCGTTTGTCTGCAGTTGTGTGGGTGCTAAGCATAAGCAGAGGTATCCCCATGCTGCACGGAGAGTTAACTCCCATCTCATCTGAGTTTAGCTCCATCAAGTCAAACAAAGCTCTGAGCATATTCTTATATCAGCAAAGGTAGATTATTACTGACATAAGTTAAATTATTGCTGTTTACTTTTGTGTCCTTTCTTGGGTATGCTCAAGCGCTACAAATATCTGATAAATCTCTTGAAGTAAATATAACCTAATGTATCCTCATATCAACTTTCATTTAGGCTTCTTGGTCTCAAATTTTATCTGACTCTGCTGGACAAGCAGTCAGGAGTATTTGATTTTTTTCTATGAATTTTGAATATAGGTCTATGCATAATTTTGTGTTACATCAGTATACTGAGTATTTTGCTGAAAGGAAACACTGACCAGCTTTCTGCTCCAAGTTTGCACATGGCAGTATTTTACAAGGGTGTATTGTCCTGATTTTCAGATATAGAGTATACAAATCTCTGATATTCTTTCAATAAATTTTCCTCTAATGCAAGTCACAATGAAAACATGAACAGGTGCTATACAGCATGTTTTTGTTTATATACATGCAAACACATAAGCATATGCAAAGTGAAATATTTCCACTTTAAAATACAATTTACTAGGCTAGATAGAGGTTTATTTCTGCCTTTTAAAAAATAAATCAAATTTCTACCAGAAGACTGAGAAAATTTCATGACATTTCTCAAAGTTATATCAGAGTCATGACCAGTGTACACATGCTACAAGGAAAATGCTCCTGAGACTGCTTGTCATCCAATTCTGTTTTACAACAGCATACAAAATTTGGGGTACTTCCTTAAAAATCAGTGAAAGAAAAAAACGTTTGCACCTGAGCAGCGTGCAACATGGATATGTGTGTCAGCAATTATATTTAATTATTTAAGGAAAGGAAGAAGCACCCTAAGAGCTCAAATACAGTAGAATTATGTTTCTTACCTGCTTTAAACCTGAAGAACTGCCAAATACACAGTGCCCAACGGGTCACAGTCACTATACAACAGGTAATTCCAACCAATATTCTGTCCCAGTGGAGTGAAGGCATGTTGTGGTGCAGGCTGTCTGCTAAGCTCTGAAATGGTAATATCCATTCATACTCTTGTGATGGATAAACCATTAACTACTTGTCTACTGATAAAACTTTGACCTTTTCCATTCCACCTATGAAAAAAAAAGGTTTTGGCGAGTGTTGTGTGTATCAGCTCCTGGGAACTGACTCAGAGCAGGCCTGCATATACTCTGGGGAGAGGTGTTGGCTGGCACAGGACAAAATCGTGCCAGGACATGTGTTAGCACACGGGGATTAGTCCCGCGTTTCATTTGCTAACACAGTCGTAACCACCAGGCTCTGCAGCAGAGTGGCCAGCCAGGACCCAGGCAGGAGGCTGTGGGAGGGTGAGAAGGAGGTCTCTCCTTTGCAGAAATGCTCCTCGTGTGCTGGAAGAAGGTGGAAATGCTGTCTATATTAGGACTTCCCCAGATCAGGCACTTGGCATGCACTTTCAGGAGAGTAGATGGCATTTCCATACTGTATAATTTGAACAGGCAGTGCAGGGCCTTGTTGCATCCCCTCTGTGCACTTCCAACATATATGATCACTCAGAAGGCAGTGGCACAACTGGGAATAAAGTCTGTGTGGCACAATTGGAAATAAAATCTGTGTCTTCTGATTCATTCAGAAGGGAGTGGGGAGGCAAAAGAAAATGGGTAAAATGCAAAAGTAAAATGTGAAGTGGAAAGAAATGTTATACTGCCAGAGCTGCCATAATCAGCACCTTCTTCTGCATGCTAGCATGTACCCCACTGACAAATTCAAAATTAAATGAAGAAGAAAACTGAGTTATTTTAAGAATGAGTTGGAATAAACACTGTATTTTTTGTTATCAGCAATCAGTGGATTAATTCCCTGTGTGTAAGCAGGGACAGCACCTTGGTTTTACATGGTGTCTTTCATTAGTGAGGAAAGGAGGTTTGTTTGGCTTTTTTAATTACCAAAGCAATTCCATCTCAGTTTATAAAACAGGGCTCAAAAAGCTGGTGTGAGATGCTAAGCATGTATGGAAACACAGTCAAAAAAGAGGGCTCAGGTCTCTTGAGATGTGTCCCAATAGTCTAGCCACTAGATATTACAAATAATGCTATTGCTACTACTAGATACTTCTCTTTCTTTAACACCTTGCAGGTTATTATGATGTTTTTTCTTGTCAAGAATAAGGATGAGTAAGGTAAGTTTGGCATTTTTATTTCCTTGGTGGCAATCTGCAAGGTATTCATAATAATACTCATGCTTATATTCAAAGAAACTGATACAGAAAATAGAAAAATTCATCTAACATTCAGTGATCAGGAGACTCTGTATTGAAGAAAGCACCTAAGGACATAGGAAAGACTGAGGAAATGCTGAAATAACTAAGGTTACGTTTACAAATGGGAGCTCCAAAATTGCTAATAAGCTTCTTCAGACAGCCAAAAGTCTTAAGAATCTGCTCACAGAGGTCTTAGTTAAAGACAGGCTGAGCCACCACACCAGTGTACTGGGACAAACCTCCAGGTGGGACAGGGCTGCTTGTTGTCCCTCTGGGCACAGCTCTGTCAAGCTGCAGGGGGTTCTGCCTGCCTGTCTGTGTAGCCCTTGTGTTACGAGTGTGTGTCTTGCCCTACATCTTTCCTTTCTTCATGTTATTTTCGTTAGCATGGAAAACAGAGAAGGAAAAATATCCTCACTGCTTGGATCAGCACAGAGGCACAAGGGGGGTGCAGGGCCTGTGACACCCAGCGGATGAGTGCAAGTCCAAGGGTGGGAGGAAACAGCTGTCTCCAGCCACCAAGGGGCCATTGGAGCCTTTTAACTCAACAAAGGGCCAAACTGCATCTTCCCCGGAGGGGGTTGCACAGGCTGTGGAAGGTTTCATCAGAGGGGCAGAAATGGTGCACTGCGGGGCAGGGCAGCAGAGGTGACCCCTTTGCCCGGTGACAGCAGCTGTGTTGGAGGCTGCGTGGCACAGCTCCAGGGCTGGCCCTGGTATGCATCCCACTGCCTGGCCGTCCCGAGGGCTAGGATGCCTTTGTGGGGTCAGCCAGGCAAGCCCTGGGAGCCTGATGGCTGTATGGCCCAGCTATTTCACTGCTGTCAAACTGAACAACAGCAATGCTCAGCTGGAGAGAAACATCTCCTTGTCCTGCTCACAAAGAATGTTTAGGAACCTTGCACGTGTTAATGGCTTTATAGCCTCTTGCTTTTCTCTGGTTGAAAGGGACAAGAATGTGAAACTGGATCTAAGAGACACACAGGAAGATGCTCATCCCTGAGCTTTGTACAGACAAAGCAGAGCCAAAGTGTAATTTGGATCTTGCAGATGGAGAAACTGAGTCCCAGAGTAGTTCAGCGACACTAAGTTAAGCTACATCCAGCTTTGCAAAGCTAAGTCTGAGGTTTGCAGCGTATTAAAAGCACACCTAGCTTCTGAATCACAGGTCTGAGTCCTTTGCTAGTAGAAATTATGATAGATAATTGCAGATATTTTTAAGTTACAAAATAGGAAAGAAATAAGAATTCTCATGGATATTAACACTGCCCCTTCTGTTCAACAGAAAAAACGTCCCTGCTTCTTTCCTTTACATAGCTATCATCACAGATGTCTTTGACCAGCATGTTGTGTTTAGGTATATGGAATAATCTAAGTCCAAAACCTGTTTGCAAACCCAGGTTTGCACATGGAAGACGGTTTGTCAACTGGGAAGTTGAAGTAGGATTGTGAGCAAAAAAAATTCTGAACTTCTAACTTCACATGAATATTTTAAAAAAAATTAAGAGAAAAAATTGGCATAAGGAACCAGATGGTAAAACCAACACAAATCAATAAACATATCTTAAAAGACAGTACACTTTTATTTAGGAAAATATTAAACCATGTTTATATGGCAGAATAATCAGACTGAAAGAAAACCTTAATACTTGCAAATTTGTATATGTGATGCAGCTGCGGGGAGATAAAACCGCTCTTGAGTGACTGGGTATGTTTCTTCTGCTTTCCTCCATTTCTTTTAAGCTTTAATTAAAGCCAGATGTTTCTTATTTCCTTTTTTTTTTGTTGTTTTTTTGTTTTCAAGTCTGCACAAAGTGCAGTGCCAGCAGTAAACACTATCTTTGACTTTTTTTCAACGTGTCAACTGCATCTGGCTCACTCAGAGTCACAAACCACTGAAATTCCAGCAAAGCAGTGCAAGCTTTCACTCCTGCTGTCATTCCTGTTGGGAGCAGGAAATTGGCATTGCTGTTTCTGGGACTGCTGCACAGGAGCCATAAAAATCCCTGTGTGTGCCTGAGAACCTTGCCCCTGGTAAATTACACTAGAGGCAGACTGGAATGCTGTATGCTGTGAATGCAGCTGCCCCTCTCGTACTCTCAGAGTGCTGGGAGTGATTTCTTGTTGCTTAGTTGCTATTCAGTTTTATAGATCTGCAGTCTATTCTCCATTTCTTCTTTCTCCTCCTTAGGCTGGTAACCACAGGATGCAGAAGTAACCATTTTTACTCTGGTTTCATGCCCTTACTGTGACATTAACCTCTTAGGTGCCATCTCTGGCAGAATATTTTGTCAGTAAATGGCAGTGCCCTATATGTGAGAACTTTCTTTCTGAACCAAATTGCAAAGTAGTAATGCTGTAGTATTTATGTTTTTCAACTACTTCTTAAAACTTATTTTCATTCTAAGAAGTGTATCAAATACAGAAATCCATGAACTGCAACAAATACCTAGCAAAGAGATAGAAATTACTGTTCCAAAAAGTCATTTGAGGACAAGTTATGACTTACTTGACAAATATTAGGCTTTTTACTCCTACATATTTTGAGCAAGCACATGTTGTACCTAGAATAGATTTTAAGGACAAATTTTCCAGCAGTTTTCCAGTTGTCTTTCTTCCTTTTAACAGATGTGCTATTGTTGTGCAGACAGGCTTGCTTCAACTACTGCACAGGCTAAAGGGCTTTTTGGATAAAAACTGCTCTGTTTTCTTCCACCAATTTTTGTACCAGTCACTCCCATCCCAAAAGCTGCAGTCCAGAGGAAATGAAACATATAGCAGGAAGGCTTTAAGGTACCAGATACACTGAAGTTTTCTAGTGCCTCAGTGTTAAGGAAGAATGAACCTGGAGGATTTAAATTCCTTGCTGTCATATTTGCTCTTAGTTCAAGCTATGTATAGTTACAAGGAAAAAAGTATTTCTTTACAGAATATAGAACAAATGTCACAGTTTCTACTGACAAGGCAGTACTGCCTTTTCTGGAATTCAAGTGCAGCTTGTTCAAATGTCTGGGTGGGTTATGAGAGTAACTTGTTTATCCCACCCAATTCCGTCCCATAAATGGTGACATTTTTCCCCCTGAAAACATGACAGACACCTTACATGAATAAATCAACTTTATTTAAATAAAATTACAGGTGTATCTTGTCTATTAAAAACTACCATATAGTTTTTCAAAGGCACCAATATTTAAAAATAATTTAAATTTTCTTGAGCAGCTACCTTTTCCCAAGTGGTGTTTGTAAACTTGTCAAACTTCCCTCCACTCATTCAACTCAAGCACTATCTGTTGCTAGGGAAATGAGGAAGGCAGTACCTTTTTCATTGTAATACTGTTCCTGGGAATATCTTTTGAACATGCACTGAGAAGAATGGGTTGGGTGTTCTATGAAGCAAACACCCACCCTGAAATAGGGGGTTACTTTCCTTTGTGGCACAATAAATACATAAGGCACAAACCCCTGCTATCATATGCACTTTGCCTGTACTGTGAGTATTAAAAATTAAATTCAAGAGACTGCTGTTTCTTTGAGACTTCAGTATCTGTTTTCCCTTGCGTTTCTTCACATTTAATAATGCAATGCCCACCTTCTCTACTGTGAAGAGAAAAAACTTAAAAAAGTTGAGGGACCAGATCCTACAACTCTCATTGATCTACCAGAGTCTGGATCTGCACTCCCTTGGGAGCATCTAGAAATATTTGAATAACAGAAGAAACACCAAACCTGACAAACCGGCACTATTTGAATAGAATTCATTGTCCTGCACTAGCATGTTTCCAAAAATAATTACAAAATAATATTTTGTAGAAGAAGTTGTAGAGGGGAGAGGCTATTTTCTGGCATGATCACCTTACCATGGCCATCTTGCTACTGATGGATATGTAAAATGGCCCCCAGCATGCATCCCACATCAGTCCTCTGGAAAACAGAGCTGTGCCATAAGTTGCCTGTGCCAGTCATTCAAATGGGGTATTTAGAGCCAGAGTGATGCTTTGAAACTCTGCCTCTTAGGGGCAGATGTGCTTTTGTACATCATTCTCTGATGTCTTTTGCCATGTGCCGGTTATTCCCCTTGTGTTGAAGCTGGAGCACATCCAAAGCAATATGGAGCACTGGGAATAACACCCTGCTTTTTCACTAGATCGAGACTTCAGTTTTGATGGAGAATATAAATGCAATTAGAATTAGTATTATTTTTTAATTCACTTGCTGCTGGGGGTAGTTGGACATGAAGCTACTGTGAAAGCAACATCTGCCTCTCCTTCCCCCTAGCTCACTGTGCAGGCTGCCTGGTGACTGAAGGGGTGTCACAGGGAAAAGGATAAAAACCATCTTAATCCTGCCCACAGATCCGCATTACCCACTCCTGACCCAGGCTCTGGATCACATGTCTGCTATGGATCCTGCAGAAAACCACAAAATTTCAGCAAAGGAAAGGACATAACTATGGGAAAGAAACTGGGTTTGCAGCTGAGTGCTGCCTGACTGGACATCCCTCAGTCCTTCTGGAAAAGCAGTTGCTCCAGGTGCCAGGAGAAGGCAGAGTCACTTCCACTGCCTTACAAAGTCAAATGATAGCAAAGACACAGGACTGTCTAGGCACAAAAATGAACAACTGCAGTAGCTTTTGATCATCATACACTTCTTTGGTCCTCCTGCTGCTCTTGGTAGTGTCTCTGTGGGACTGAACACACTACACACTCTTCAAGGAACTGTGGACGGGTTTGCAGGAAGTTCTTTCTGCTTAACATAAAGCCCCAAGCAGAGACACGAAGGTGTTATACAAGGCAACTGGAAGATTCTGGGGTTTTTATCTTGTTCTACTGTTTTCCAGATCTGCACAGTTATTTATTCACAGTTACTTGCAGGGCAACAAACATGCAGATGTGGACAGCCTAATTATGGAAACTTAAAAGTATGTTCAGCAACGGCTGAAAAACATTTTGCTTAGCTTTTAATAAGGCAACATACAGACTTCATTGTGCCACCTCACACACTTCAAGTCTGTCTAATATTAGTCTGATTTTCTTTGAAGCATGTAATAAGCAAGGTACTGGTGCAACCACAGCAAATTGATACCAAGCTTACCCTTCACAAATAGAGATGTAACTGTGGATGTAGACATCACAGGGGAATGATATTTGCATAGCAAGTTGTAATAATGAACAAATAAGATGGCAAAAAAAGGTAAAAATGAGGTACCAATTAGCCTAATAGTTGAGCAGGTAAGGTAGTCAAGCCATATTCATACTAAATTTCATCTTCTGACTCATGATCTCGTTCACGTGTTTTCAGTAAACCCATTTCCATGGACTGAGACCATTTAACCCTTGAACGAACTGCCCTGGAAACAACAAGAAAAACAAAAAGTTGCCAGTAGTAACTCAAAGGCTCATCTGACCATTTTTACATGGTAAAAACCTGTTTAACTCTTGCCTCTTATCAGCGAGTTAGGATGATTGATTTATAAAGACTTGTAGTGGGCCAGTGGAAGACATCCTAAAGAGGAAATAGTGACTTTAAGCAGAATCTGGGTGGAATTTAACCACAGGCCCTAGTTGTAGGTACCTTATGCTGGCATGAGTGACCACTATACAATGTAAGCATGTAAATGGCATTCAAGGCCAGGTTGGATGGGGCTTTAAGAAACCTGGTCTAGTGCAGAGTATTCCTGCCTACAGCAGGGGAGTTTGGACTAGATGATCTTTAAGCTCCCTTTCCAACTCATTCTATGATTAGTAAGTGTTGTCTTTAATTATGCTACCTGAGTACTGCTTGTAAGAGCTTCTTTTTGTGCACCTAAGAGCACCTTAAGCAAACCTCAGTGTATCATCTAGAAAGTTCAATGTTGTGCAGGCACAAGACCAGTAACTGCGTTCACTTGGAAGAGAACTATAAAACTGAGAAGGCCAACCTCTCCTACTTTTAAGTTTATATGCAAATGTGGAAGACTAATAGCACTCATTTTATGTGAGAAGTATTATGCTGTCAGAGCTGTCTTTATGAATGTTTTCTCTTTTTCTTCTGAAGCAACAATTCACGTGGGTTTCATTGATTAGTAATAGCTATTTTTATTTTACCTTGCAAGACAATTACTTTATAGGAACCTTTTGATTTGTCAGTGAAACTTTTCTAAAATAAAGCTTCTGCTAGACTAAATAGGCAGGTCACCAAAGTTTTAGTGTTCCAAGTAACTTACCAGCTGACAATTGTGTAATTCACTGCAAGTATCAGAAAAGCAAAGGCATAATGCCAGCAATAGCACATGGTCAGGAACATCATGTTAGTATGATCTGTCTGATTCCACTCTGGGCTCCCATTTGGAGGATAAAGCACAAAGCCAATCTGTAATAAAATAAAAGATATTTAGCACATGTCATTTGATGTGTATCCTAGGCCATATCATGTTTTATTCCACCTGTCAGAAGGTGGACATTAATTTCCTTATAGTCCTACTTATTTCTGTGTTTATTAGTAAAAACAATTTTGCAGTCACACTCAGATGCAATGGATCACTTTACACAGTGCAGAAATGCCTTTGAAGATACAAAGCCAGTCCCAGAGACCCACTGCTCTTGCCCAGAAAATTAAGACCCTTCCCCAGAGCCCATCCTTGCAACAATCACAATTATGTACTGTAAGGAGAGGGGCTGGTGCTCAGCCGTGTGTGCTCTGACCTCCAAGCACCTCACCAACCAGAAAACCTGACCAGCCATTTGCACTGACTCAGATCTTCCCAACAGCATCTGGGAATGTGTTACATGGTTAGGAAGATGAATAATGGGTGAATAAATGAAGGCAAGCCACAAGCCTATTTCTTCTGGGCCATCCAGGGAAAAAGTTAGGTTTCAAATTACTGAAAATGGACCTTCCTCAACCAAGACTATAAGTTCATGTGAAATATACAGCTGATGTTCATTCAGAGCTGGGAAAGATCGAATTCATATTTGTGAATAAGAAATTATTAATCCTATTAATTATTAACACAGGCATCTGCGTGACAAGCACCAGTCCTCTGTACTGCCTAATACTCTTCAAAGTATCACTCAGCAGTTTAGTTGAGAATTTGGAAGCTGGGAAGAGGAGAGGAAGGAGGAAGGGAATGGATTTTGCATTTCCATGAAGAGAATTCAATGAATGAGGGTGTCGATGATACAGAAAGAAAGTCCCTTTACCTTTTAAAAATTTCCCATGTTGCAGCCAGTGTGTGGTTTTCAGTCACACAGATGGTTGAAGTCTGATGTGGGTGTGAAAAAAGCCACACTTAAATCTCTTTTATTTTTAGTTCTTCAAGTTTTTACTTTGAAACAAAACTCACATTGTCTCCAGAGCTAGGGAAATAATCTGTTCTAAAATTAAACTAGGCAGACAAAAAGAATAAATAGTTGCATCTATTCCTCTTACACAAAACTTATTAAAGCACCAAAGAAAAGTTTACAAACAAGAAAATAAAACAGCAAGTGCTCAAGTACCACATTCTTGAGTTCACTTATAGGGAAACACAGCTGATTCAAAGGTCTGTCTTCTTGCCAGAGCAAGCATTTAAATATTTGATTTGGTGCTGAATGTCCAGTTCTCCTAAGGAACAGCAAACGTTTTTGTTCATCGTGTCTGGCCAGCATATAAAAAAGGGAAGCCAGTCTAGACATGCCGGAAAGAAAAACCATTGGAGTGACCTCAGTTCTCCACTATAAGATAAAACACACATGGGCACTAGTGCTCCTGTTTCTTTGTTACAAGGTCACAGCAATTAATTAAATCTCTCTCTTGTTCTCATGGCAAAGAAAGGGTCACTATCAAATATATATTAGTTGGATAGAATCACAAGTAAGTGAGGGCATGGAAGCTACATTTTGCAGAGTCCTTTCAGGAGCCACATCCCTGAAGTATCAAAGTTTTGGCTGTTATTTTTACTGCTCAGTTCCCAGAGCACTAGGAAATCAGGAGGCTTTACATCATCCAATCTCTTAACGTGGATCAGTAGCTTAAGTACCTTCTGAGCCTGGCAATGTCAGTGAGGCCTTTACCTCACCTGTCCACTACTCCACGGGGCATCAACTCACTGCTCCAGCAGCTGACAGAGGAGACTCTCTTTGTAAAGAATAGCATACATTTCCATGCTCTAAAATCACTGCCATTTGACTGGCAAATTTGGAACAGGATGTTAAAGGGATCAGAGAGAATGGTTAATGACTGTAGTAAGGGAGCAATCAAGAAAATCACCTTAGCTTTTTTAATGATTCAGATAAAAGGCACTAGAAGTAAAATGGCTTCTTCTGTAAAATGGATATGAGAAGTACTTTCATCTCTTTAGAGGAGCATTAAGAGTGTGTTGTGCTCTATAAGTCTTTTGAAGTCTGTGTTTAGAAGGCATGTATATCACCTGTGAAATATGTGCAAAGGGTTAAATGACTAATTTTGGTGAGGAAGAAATTCCTAAAGCAGGAAAGCGACCTACCTGCCAGAACCAGCTGCCTTGTAATATGCAGAGGCTTGTACGGAGCATCTCTAGCACAATACTGCCACGGAAGAAAACTTCCAGAAATATGCAGGCAGCAGCTCCAAAAATAGCAAATAGAAGTAACTGATGAACATGAACATCCAGCATGGCTCGCCCGTGGAGATGGTAGCAGAAGAGAAAACCTGAAATAAATTGTGATCAGTTTTACATCTTTCCTTCGCTTGTAATCTCCCTGCATGTACTTTCAGAAAACAGTGAAACTTTGGCATTTCTCTTTGTGTCAGTATCACCCTCACTCACACTGCCTTAGCTAACTAGTTGTGTACCATGTCAGTGCACATATTGAGAAACATGCCCGAGCTATTGAGCACTTACCTGAAACAGGCTTATACTGCTATTTTCACATTTCTAGTTGGAAAGCACAGATACACCCCTACAATGTGTGCTCATGATCTGGACTGCAGTGCAGACAAACCCTCAGCAGTTTAAGAAGGGCCAAGACTGGTCTTTTTTTGGTCTCTTTTAAGAGTTTCAGGGAGTTACACACCCATAGGCTCGTTCTCTGAGGCTGGTTTGAGATTCCCAGACCAAAGACCAATATCCATCCACAAGATTCATGCACACTTCTGCAGGGAGAGGTAAACTGACCTTCAATAAAGACTGCTATGGAAAGCATCATCCTGTCCATGGCTGCTGGCAGTGCATTGGTCCCATGTGCCACAATGTCAACCAACCCTGAAATGCCATAGAAGAGGTACATGGTGGCATGCTGCCAGTTCATCAAGTGATCCCAGTGCTTTTTCTCATAGTTATACAACTTCAGATGAGGTCCGTCGGGAACAAACTGCTCAGCCACCATTCCTGTGCATAAAACAAGAAGTATAACCATTTCTGGTGCTTAAGGTATAGACTGATGATAAGTGTTTACACAAACAATATATCCTCATGGAGCATGATGCCACTAAATTTGAGGGTTAGTGTGGTGGTTCTGAGTGATTGTTATGCTTTGCTTCCTTCTGTCCAGTTCAGCCATTCCCAATAAAGTTAACATGTTGTCCAAATTCAGGTGAAAAAGCCAGAGGCCTCAAAGATATTAATTTTATATAAATTTTCAAGAAAATAGGCAGTGGGTGAAGGAGAGATGAAATGAGCTGCTTTGCTAAGGGAAAGACCACAGAGCAAGTTCAACAATATATTAAACATCACATAAATTAGAGGGGGGAAAGTCAGAGGAAACCAGACTTCAGCTCCATTCCTGGTGGAACTATTTGCATCTTGCAGTTTCCAGCAGTGAAAATGAAAACAACTATTTTGTGCTGCTTTTTCTTCTTTTAAACAATTGCTATTGTAGTAGTCCTCTGGCCAAATTTTTCAGCTGCCTGTCCCAGTAGTTCAAATATGAGTATAACAGATGGTAAAGTATTCAAAAGAAAGATTTACCATTTCAGTGCTGTGCAACATGCAGGATGACAGAGTTCAGACTCTTAATTCAAAGGGGATTTTTCCACTAAAGCCATAAAAGGAAACCCCTCCACCATGCAGAGTTATTAAAGGTCCCTTGAGAATGTACACTGAGTTAGTATTTGAATTGCTGCTCCACCCTCTCCCTTACCTTGGCCCCTCAGTGTCTTCCTAACCAGCTGCAGTACTCCAGCAAGTGGAAAACTGCTTTTAGATGTTTTATATGATCAATGAAGTTTACTAAGGGTTTAAAATTTGTTATGCTTTAAAAAAATTAAAGCTAATCATATTGTTTGTAAAGCATGCACCAGCATCCTGCTGTATAAGTAGATAGTCTGCAGAGCAAATGCACTGTTTTTCCACCTTTATGTCAAGATTTCCTAACATGGAAACAGCAGGTTTTACTCCTTCTACTGTCTTTATTGTTTGCCTTTGTCAAATGTTCTTGTCCACATTTTTTATTAAATTGAAATTACCATATGTTAAAATAATAGCTTTTTGCTTCAGAATGAAAATAAAAACACTAGATGAATGCTTTATCTGCCCGACTACCTCTAGACACAGACTGGGAGATTTGTAGAAAAGATGTCCACATTCACACCTCAAAATTAATGCTATCATTTAGATTTTTATCATTTCTTAAGGCGTATCAAAATGTAGACAAAACATCCTTTCAGTGCTGATGTATCTTAATTGACTCAGCTCCCAGAGGGGAAGGAAAAACAAGAACGAGATTCTGTCACAGCCTGCACCTTGATTAGAAGTCAGGCAACTCTGAGCATCTAAAGAAGAATGGCTAGAATATAAAAGTCTAAAAATATTTAAAATTAATATGTTTTTCAACTGCAGCTTCCAGGTTCCCTGTTGTTTAGTTTACTTACTCTAAAGGTAAATCGCTAACATACAGCCTGCTGCAATGTAAACAAGAACTAGGCACTTCTAGTCAGCTGCAAGGCTCTCAAAACCATCCCTGTGGGTTTGTACCCAGGCTCAGACACAACAGAAGGAGAAACAGCTCCCCTCCACCTATCCCACACCCCACAGCCACAGTCCTGCAGCAATAGGATCTGGAGTTCAATCTTTCTGTGCAAGTATTTTCACTTTTGAATGACATTAATGAAAAAAACATCTGCATCGTTGACATATTTTATCCATAACTCAGTGGACACTGAGTCACCACCTGAGATGTCTGGACTCAAAATAGAAAAGCTATGCCCCCACAGTCTGGTGCCTAAGAATCTTACTTCCCTCCCTGAAGCAGGGGACAGCATGTGAACACTGAGATGGACCACCTGGGAAGTACCAAGGTGGCCTCAGAGAAGCTCCAGAAGAGCACTACAGATGGAAACTACGCTATAGTCATAACTCGGTAATTAACAGCAGTAGCCCCACCACTTCACAGTGGTTAAAGGACAAAATACCAAAACACAGTGAGATCTGTTTTTATCAGAGAACAAAATGTAAAGAAAAAAAGTGTTAAAAGGCACAATCTTTTTGTTGTCTGCCCTGAGCCCACCTCACTTACCAATGAGGGCAAAGACAGCTTTGATGATCCCCTCAACAAACTCCAGGCGCTGAAATCCTGCCCTGGAGCCAAGGTAGCAAGCGTTCTTGTTTTTCCGACAGGCGTACTTCAGTGGATACTTCACTGACCACCATAAGCCAAAAAGAAGAAAAAAGCTTCCAGGGAGGGCATGGCCTTTGAAATTGCCCATAGTTTCCTGCTAGGCAATACCTGAAGGAGAAACAAATGTAGGCCAATTATGGGAGTAGTGGGAGAATTCTGTGGGTTATAATTTTAAAGTGTCTCCTAGCATACATCAAAAGAGTGTCACTGAATTAAGTACTCACACTTTATTTAAAAATAAGTTTCGGTACTTATGTTTCCTGGCTCTTCAAAACAACCTGGCCAGTCTCCCCAGTTTCACAGCCTTTCAGAACAAGAGTCAGAGACTCAAGTGCAGAGCAGCAGACGTGAAATGCAGAGCTGGCAGTTGGCAAGTTAAGAGACAGCGAAGCCATAGCACACCACGTCTTGCTGTTTAAGTTGTATTAGTGAAAGAGAGAACATGGATATTCACTGTTTGGTTCTTTCACCCTTAAAGAAAATTTTTTATGTTTTTTCCTTCACAAAGACAATACCTGACTGATGGAAAACTTAATTATATACACATCTGATGGGTAACTATTAACTAATATATTGTATTTTTTGTTCCAATCTAGTTCCCCTTATGATTTACAAACATCAAGTAATTATCAATATTTGATAGTAAATTGTGCACCCACAACTAGATACATATTATCAAGTACATAATATCAAGTTCACTGAATGGCAAGGTTATTAGTGGTTAGGATTAGTCCTTTAAAACAAGTTCCATTAATAAAACCTAGTAATTCTGGTCATCATCCCAACTTGTAGGATAGTTGAGCCAATATTTTCTTAATTAAAATGACTGTTCTAACATTAAATTGTAATTCTTCTTTAAGTTACTATAAACTGAGTTGTTGTGCATCATGGTGCAAAGGCATACTAAATCTTTGCACAGGCAACAATCAAGAAAAACCAGGATTGGCAGTCTGTCCTTTCTTTTATTACTGTTGCTGACTTAAAAATTCAATCGTTACACTACACTGGAGCCATCTGGTTATGAATGGAACATAGAGGCTCTGGTATATTTTTCTTTTTCATAAGTATTTCCTATGGTCAGCTCTGCATAAGAAGTTTTAAACTGCGGCTTGTGGGCCATGGAGTACTTGCAGCTGGTTCACGTAATGCTGTCTAGTCACGTAGCATGAGCCCTCCCCTCTTTCTGGAGGCTAAATTCCACTGAAAGTATTAATTTTATTTTTTTTTAGGAAGAGAAACTTTTCCACATGCACAGGTCCTGAAGCTGCCATAAGACTATTCCAACTGCATGAGGAAAGGTGACCTATATAGCCACAAAGGACAAGAAAAGAAGGATAGTGTGAGGCAGGCTGTGATTTAAACAGAGTGCTGAAGGGGGTTCTGTGCCCCCTGACTGTCCTCTCCTATTCCAGAGCTGATCTCTCCCACTGTAAGGGCTGCAGAGGGGGACAGGTGAGCTTTTAAAGTTTTCCCTGAATAAAACTCCACTCAGCTAATTTCTAGAGAAGTACTGGGCAAGTACAAATAAAGAGAATCATGATACTGGTTGCCCAAGCAAGCCATTTCTGGATGTGCCCTCACAGGTATTTCCAGCACTGGCATCTGTGTATGGAAGCCTGGAAGGAGAGTGGGCCCAGATGGCTGCACTGAGCTCAGGGAAGGAGCACCTGCCAGTTGTGGGGCAGCCAAAGGGAACATGAGGAACATGTTTATGAATGAAACATAAAGGACTCCCATTTAGAATTCCTGCTGTGGGGGGAAGAGCTCCAGCATGCCACTTGTCTCCTGTCAAGAAGGAAAGCAAAGGTGCCATGCCCAGAGCTGCTGTGGGGGGCTTTGCCTTGCTGGACATCCAGCCAAGCCCTCAGATCAGAGCAGCAGAGGACATGAGGAGGAGCAAGTGGTGGCAGACCCAGCAGGCAGCTCTCAGCAAGGAGACTCCAAGCACCGGGGTGGTGATGGCCACCCCCATGTCCACACACAAAGGGCTGAATTAAGCCCTAAACCTCCCTGGGGTTAATGGTGCCAAATCAGCCTGCTTGTGAGCTGAGCATCTCCTATCCTGGCCCAAGGCGGGCTGGGCTGGGCAGGACAGGAGAGGGGTGGCAGCCAAGGGTCCAAAGGTCCAAGGGTCAGCAGAGCCTTTCTTTGGCTCCTCTGCCTCCCACACCACCCTTAAAGTTTCCCTGGGTTGATGCTGTGTGTTTTATTTGCAGGTGGGGAAAGCACTCTGTAGCAGCCTACAGCATAGCTGGGGTCTCAGTGGTGAGGTTGGTGGGCTCGGCCCCACAGGTTAGACCCAGCCCCTGCTATCTCAAAGAAGAGGTACTTCATTTGGGGACATCTTTGGTTCAAAGAGTCTGACCAGCTTGCACGTCACTGCCAGTACTCACTGCACCGTTGTTTGCCTCAATAAAGGGCAGTACTAGCGGTTTTAGACAGTGGCCTAAAGCTTGCTTTAACCTGTAAAATGCTTCTTTTGCTTTTCAAACCTTAGTTTGTGGTTCTTTTAAAATGTGTTGGCCTGAAAGGCATTGCTGTCTTTTCAGGTTGGTTTTTTCTCTTCTTTGAATGAAAGGAAGAGGGGAGGAGTGGGGAGTGGCCTTTTCTCACTATCTATCTGATCTCACTGAACACCATTCATGGGACAGACTTCATTCATTAGGGATTTTATTATTCACCACAGGTACAGAGCACTCCAAATGGAACAATTTACCCTCTACTCCATATCAAAGCAAGATACTGGATAAAAAATGTAAATTAAACCTATGAAAAGCCTCCCTCTAGAAGAGTACAGCTGCAGTAAGAGTAAAATGAAAAACAGTGTGTTGATGTCATTTGTACTCCATGGTATACGAAATAGCAAAAGTAATTCTCAATCTGTAAATTCACACCTGGCTACCTAGAACTTTAATCACTGGGGGATTTTTCTGCACTAAATCTGGGTAAACTATTGAGATGCTCTTTTTAAACTATTTTTTGCCTTTCAAAACTAGGATTTTTCTAGAAGAACACGTCAGATCTGCCAGCCAGCTGTTGTGTCACAGCTTTTGAACACTGCATCTCAACACGGTTGGTTTCAGAAAGGAGCTATACAACTTATACTTGAAATCCTTCGTAAACTTGAAAGCATCATGACAGAGGTTGCCTTAAATTTCCCAATTAAATTTCCCAATTCATGAATTTGCTCTTTTCAAGCCTGAAAGTTTATTTCAGTGAGTCTGGAAGTCACCTGCCACTATCCACAGTTTTGACGTGGCTGAGTTTTGTGTGCAAGTAAACTGGGGGATACTGCATGATTTGGAGGCTTAATGTGACACTGAGGACATGGTGAGGCTAAGCAGAGACTCCTCAGTAGGACGATCACTGTGCAGTCAGGAGCTGGATCTGGGAAGTGGGAGGTAGGTGCAATGGGAGGTGAAAGGAGAGTAGGATATAGAATCATAGAATCATAGAATCGATTGGGTTGGAAAAGACCTCTGAGATCATCGAGTCCAACCCTTGATCCAGCTCCAGTCTGTTTACTAGATCATGGCACTAAGTGCCATATCCAATCTCAGTTTAAAAATCTCCAGGGATGGTCAATCTACCATCTCTCTGGGCAGGCCATTCCAATGCCTGATTACTCTCTCTGTAAACAATTTCCTTCTAATATCCAACCTAAATTTCCCCTGGCAGAGCTTAAGCTCGTGCCCCCTTGTCCTATTGCTGGCTGCCTGGAAGAGACTAGGTACCATGGAGTTTACCCCATGGTCAAAAAACCCAAACTTCTGACAATGGCACCAATCCTTTAGTCACCTGTAGATGAGATGGGCTTTTCTACTCCTCTCTTTATTTAACTCCTTATCCATCCTAGATAGCACAGGAACTGAGGCAAATATCACCTGTGCTCCTGTCCCATGTCACTGACCCAGTGCTTTGAAGTCTTTTTTAATTACCCTGGCACTTCTTCCATTGATGTCCTCACTGCCAGCCTGGCCTACCAACAGTGGATAATAATCTGAGGGCTGGATTAGTCTCCCGCTAATACCCCTCACCCAGGCCCCAGGAAGGCAGCAGACCTCCTTGTGGGATGGGTCTGAGTGACCCATATAGAGCCCTCAGTTCCCCTCAGAAAGGAGTCACCGACTACAACCACCCTTTTTTTTCTTACAGCTGTGGTTGTAATCTGTCTTGTAGACGAGATCCAACCAGGAGGCTCTCCAGGCAGATCTTCTTGGCTGTCCTCTGCCTGACTTTCTGGGTCCAGGGCCTCATGTTTGTTCTTTAAGGGACCCAGGGAGGTGATGGGGTTCCAGATGGGGTTCCAGATGGGGTTCTGTTACCTCTGCAATCAGGGACCTGTTTCCATTGCCCCCATCCCTTTGGTCTGCTCCATCTGCCCGACGGCGCGAGGGGCAGGGCCTCGCCCTCTCCTCTTGGACTCCCTCAGGCCTCCAAAGGGTTTAACTCCACCAGTCAATTTCCTTTTCACTCTCCCTAATGCACCTTAGTGTCTCTACCTCTTCTTTAAGCCCTGCCAGTGGGCACAGCAAGTCGCTGCCCTCCTCACGGGTGGCTCCCGTACCACCCTCAGGCACTCAAACACTGCACGGGCTGCGTCCTTCGTGGAGGTGCTGTCTGTGTAGACACACTCCTTGTGTGAACAGCAGCAACGCCTTTCATTTGTCTGGAAACCATTGCTGCCTTTGGCTACGTTGCGGAAAAAAAAAAAAAAGAAAGAAAAAAAGAAAACAAAAAAGCTCACCTACGAGAGGTGGTTGTGCCGTGTCTGCTTGAACTGCCGTGCCTCGCCCTCGCTGCCCTGCCACGCTCCTGCTCGCCCTGGAGACGATTTTAAGGCTCCCCTAGTGCTAAGGAGCCATTCCATCACCACCAGGGCACCGGCGAAGTTGGGGCTCTGGCAAAGCAAACCTGGGAGCGTAGCTGGGGGAAGCGCTCCCTCCGCCGAAGAGCGTGCCCAGGGGCCAGACGGGACACGTGTGCCAGCCCGGATTCAGGCTCCTCGCAGAAAGTACCCCTTGAAACTGCTGCTCGCAGGAGAGTGCGGGGCACTGCCAGGAGGGGAGGCTGTGTCAGAGCTCAAGGACACCCGTGGGCTTTAATTGCCCCAGCCAGCCTCACCCAGGACCCCCAGGCTGGCACCCCTGCTTAGGGGCCCCATGGTCACAGGGAAGCTGGAGGAAAAGGTAATTAGGCACGATCACGACAATAAACTCAATTGTTGAGGTGGTTTATAAATTTTAAGTACCAGTCAATGTTTCTGCAGCTGGTTGGAATAAAGAGCAAGAATAATTTACAGCTACCTGTGAATGTGAGATGCTTTCTTTTATCATGTGTGAGAATTCCTAGCATAGTTTTGCTTGCAACAATCACAGAAACTTCTGCATGATTCAGGTTTTCTCAGCACGTAGAAAGCTACATGGTATTGCAAAAGTGGTCTTACACCCAAACTTTGCCAAACCAATATAGACTGTTGGCAATTGCAAACAAATTCCTGATGTAGCTGTAATGGTTTGTGTACCTGGGATACTTATCCCTCTGTTTAAGCTGCATCTTTCTCCTTGGGGTCAGAAGGTAAGACGGGATTCCACTGGCAAAGGAGGGAATGAGCAGAAGCAGTTTCCAAGTGAGCATTCAAGAAAAGGCATGCAATTTTGTGGGTATTAAGAGCTGCCTTTTTGGCCTGAAAATTACCTCACACCATCAGAACCATGAAAGGTTGGCAAGAAATAGACCTAGATGGTTGATTTAAACATCTTCTGACATTTTTGGGAGAGGTATTTCATAACATTTGCCGGTGGTCTCTTAAGACCACTCTTCTGCTGCTGAGGCAAGGCTTGCAAGTGGTATGGAGAAACTAACTACACCACCTGGTTACTCAGAAGGTTTCTCAATTGCTTCTGGAAGAACTAAATTTTATCCCCTTTTCCCTTTAAAGATCAGCCAGCGGTTTAGGCATTTCAACCTGTACGGGACAGGGACACAAGCTGATGCAGAGCTCACCCTGCAGCAGGCAGCTTCCCTTCCCTGCACACTCTCCCACCACAGCAGTATGCCTTGCAATTTCCTATGTTTATCAAGCCCTGGGGGATGTTACAGGGACTGTTGAACAGAAATGTGGATCTTTTTTCCAGAAATGACACAAGTTATGAAGCCACAAACTCACGCTGCTGCAATGCTTTCGTTTCTGCTACAGAACCATAGAACAACAAAAGTTAAATTCAAAGATTAAACATTAGCAATTTTTTCTTCCATATGCTAGATTAGAAAACAGTTATGAGAAGTTTATAATATTTGATGTGAAGTGTTTATTTATCCATAACAGCCGGAGGAATGGACTGTGATATCGGTGAGAATGATGCACCCAGATAAGAGCAGGAAATACATCTTGTAGGTATTTTCTAATCAGGGCACAAGCTGTGATCATACAGCTTTTACCAAAAAATGGAAACCAGCAAAGCTGAAATGCATCTAAGACAAAAAAAATTACAGACAAGTTTAATTCAGTACCAAAGTTTCCTACTTGCAGTTAAATACCTACTCACTAGGTAAGTGACTTCTGTCCTGCAGCCATTATATTTTAAACATCACAGACAGCCCTGGTGATCTGAAAAGCTGTCTACTGTGTAACTACTTTGTTCATTAAACACAGTACTGATTTCATATAATGACTAAAAGCATTTCAGCTATTACAGCCCCATGCTGACAGATGAGATCAGTGCTCTGGTGTTAAGGAAAATACTCAGCTGGCACTTACAGCTCTTTTAGAATTAAATTGGAACAAAGTATTGTGTATACTGATGAAAACAGGACAGAAGACTTCTTGAAATCCTAAAAAATGACAGTACAGCCTTGATATTTTTGGCTTAAGGGTGTGGGAGATAAAGATTTTCAGGCAAAGAAAAAAAGAAAAAGAAACGTCATGAATAGGTGTCTCTAAAGGCTGTAAGAGAAGAATTCAACCCTTGATAGAATCTTCAGGCCTAGAAGACAGGGATGAAAACCAAAAATCGCAAAGAAGTAATAACCAGAAATCTATCTGCTGGAATTAGACAGGGTGGACTCCAAGACACAATCTCTCACAATGCTGACTTTGGGCCCACAACTTGAACTACTCTGTTTTTTTCAATGTCTTGCATCTGTCAGAGACTCTTCTTTCCCACTTGTCTGTGTCAGCCTCTGAGTGCTCCTCACTGTGTTTTTCATCTCTCACGACCCCCAATTTTCTGGCTTTCTTTTCCCACTCTCTGTGCATCTGCTGATTCTCCTTCTGCTCCCATAGCCAAGCAGGCTATCTCCAGGGGTTATCCAGGGACAAAAACACTACATAATAATCTTACCATTGGCTCTTGATATCTGAGCAGCTGCTAGTCTGTGGATATCAAATGTTTGTTCTTCAGGATTGCCAAATTGGAGTCCTTTATTCAGATCACCACAAGTTCAAAACACATACACACAGAAAAAATAAATCTTGTAATTGCATGGGAGACATAAAAGAGTCATTTTTTCCCATGAAAGATTCATAGTTTCTTTATTGGCCATAAACCCTGGTATTTCCTAGCACTGCCTGAAAGAAAGGATAAAATAGCATGGGTATGTGAGTAAACTACTGCAGGTATGAGAGTGCTGCCTCCTGTGGGAGTATATTTGGCTTCAGCCACCACAGTCATTTCCCTGCCCACAGTGGGGTGTCTCCTGTGGGGTGACCTTCCTTCTGTCCCCCATTCAGACAGGCAGTTTCCTTCCCCACAGAGGGTCACTGCTGCCCTCCAAGTGAAGTGCTCCTCCCAACCTGACAGTCTCAAACAAGTTTTTGGTTGTGTGTGGCAGTGGCAGAGCACGCCGGATGGACGTCATGGGGAAGGATGTGCTGTGACATTCCAACGCTGTGCTGTGGGAGCTCTTCGCTTACATCCGAGACTATCTCAGCTTTCCAGTCCACCCAGCGCTGGGCTTAGCTGAAGCTCCTGTTTTTAACCGGAATTGTGCCAGCTAGTGAAATTCCTATATGCTCTTTTTAAAATCAATTCCTTTTGTCACAGAATCACAAAATCATGAAATCACAGAAGCGTTAGGGTTGGAAGAGACCTCTGGAGGTCATTTAGTCCAACCCCACTGTTAAAGCAGGTTCACCTAGAGCATGTTGCATAGGATCACATCCAGGCAGGTTTTGAATATCTCCAGAGAAGGGGACACCACAACCTCTCTGGGCAGCCTATTCTAGTGCTCTGCACAGTAAAGAATTTTTTCCTCATATTCAGATGGGACTTCCTGTGTTTCATTTTGTGCCCACTGTCCCACGTCCTGCTGCTGGGCACCACTGAAATGAGTCTGGCCTCATCCTTTTGTCAGCCGGTGCCAAGATGTTTGCATGCATTACAGAATATTCTGCATGGGAAGGGGCCCACAAGGATCATCGGGTCCAACTGTTAAGTGAATGGCCCACACAGGATTGACCCCACAAGCCTGGTGTTATCAGCATCATACTCTAACCAGCATTGATGAGATCACTTTTTAGCTGTCTGTTCTTCAGGCTAAACAGGCCCAACTCCCTCAGCTTTTCCTCATAAGGGAGATGCTCCAGTCTCCTATCTTCATTCTATCCCTCTGCTGGACCCTCTTCCATAGAGGGTTTTTCTTTCTTGATCTGGGGAGCCCAGAACTGGATACAGCACTCCAGATGTGGCCTCCCCGGGGCTGAGTAGTGGGAGAGAATCACCTATCATCTTTAAAACAGCCAGAGTCGCTTCAACGAACAACCTCTGCAGGACCTAAGGTATTCCTGAAGTTCCACGGTAAAGCAGAGGTCACACTGCCATTGAGAAGATTGCTCCATGGGTACACCACAAAAACCAGTTTTGTAGGGTATAATCCCTGACTCCTCTTTATCGTTCCAGTTGTGTTCACTTACATGTTCTCTGCTTCCTAGGAGAGGAAAGACTTCCTAGGCTAGGAATATGTCAAGATAGCAGAATTTCGATATACCAACTGATGTTTTAGGGACCAAAGCCCTGCTCTGGAGAGGAAATGAAATGAAATATGCTTTGGTTTCTGCTGGTATCCCTTTTATGGACCTCCTCTTACAGCATCTTAACAATACAGTTGGGGTTTCAGTGGAAAGATTGCATAAGACAGCAAAGCTGAAAGGACCACTAGACCATGGAAAATATTTGTAATAAATACTAATGACCACTTAGACTGTGAAAGATCCCACATTTGACACTTAGAGAGATCTTTACAGAGTGTTAGAAGTTGCTGCAATTGTTATTTATGTTTTCATATACTTCTGGAAGACCAGAAGACACCACTCCAAAAAAAGAGAGGGAATCTACTGAGAAAACTTAACGTATGAGTGGTCTTCAGTGGTATTTTCCACCGGCAAGGAAGCTAGATATAAAAGAAAAATGTGATTAACTCTGTGCTTAGAGAGGAATAGATCTTCACAAATGAGGACAAGGCTTGCCAACCTCAGTGTCATTTATAATTATTTTGCTGCATGGGTTGTTCTCTTAATGTAAGTGGCAGTGACTGTGCAGAAAAGGCATTAAGATTTCTCTTCATTATGTACAATACCAGATATTGCAGTGACTGAAGCCTTTGATTGAGAAACTGAAATATTACAAAGAAGATCCTGTCTTAAAGAATTGCCAAACACTAACAAAATAGGGTAAGCAGAAGTGTCATACATACTGTCCTGTACATACTAGTAAGCTTTCATCTTAAGGACAGTCTCAAGTTAACAAAAATGGGAAGGGAGCTCATCTCAACAAATACAAGAGCATTAATAAGTCCTTGATGATGTTCATAGGAAGGACTTATTTTTCTTACTGAAAAATTACAAATAGACTCCATTAGCCAATGTGATCCTCGTCACAGCTCGTACTTGAGAAACAAGCAGGTGACACTTGTAAGACCTGAACTCCCCTTCTTCTGTCCCATGCAAGGGAGAAGACTGGAAACCCAGGACATGTGTCTAGAATATTGGCTTCTAGTGGGACACCATGCTGCATTTTGCAGTCTTCTCCTGCTGAGAGCCAGCCATTTGTTCTCAAATCTCTGCTTTCTGAAGTTATTCCATTAACTCTTTCATAAGCTTCAATCACCCTGTCTGGGAAGAACAGCTAAGTAGTATGAGCCTCAGGGCAAACAAAGTGACACAAAATAAATGTTTCAATCTCATAGATTTGGCTGCTCTAGCAAGTTATATGAGTGCTTGGGGCTTGCAACATTGTGCTGGGATAAGAAGAAAAAATATATAAAAAGGTTACTTGTCAGTAATCCCCACAAAGCTGCAACAGAGCAGGTGCAATTTGCACCTAAAGCTTTGCCTTGGCATTACTCATCCACGAGTGACCAAATGCACTGCCTCTGCCAACTATAGCTTGAGGGAAACACACTATCGACATCAGAAAGCTGTGTGGATCCGGAAAAAAATAAAAGACAAACACTAATGAATAAATGGAAGCGCTGGCAAGGCAGTCTGTAGCACTGATACTAGCTGGGAGAAATGGCTGGCTGAGTTAGCCCAAACAGAAGAAACCAAATGCATTCGAGAAACAAGTGCAGTTCCTTTTTATGGGGACCACCTCATAGTCACTAAGTGGGAATCAGCTCATGCTGATACAACATCAGCAGAAACTGGAGTCCTCTACGATGAAAGGCTACAGCAGCAGCAACATCTTCAGCACCTGCAACCTCCCCAACAAAACAATTAACAGAGGGAGCAAGAATAATGCCATGGAGTAGGAGCTTGGTAATTCAATCAGACCAGCAGATGCAGCAAGGGGCTGTATTCTCTTCCAAAACCACTGGTGTTACAGATGCTACACCGTGTATCTCAGAAATATCTCAAATGTGGAACAAGAGATTTAGGAATTTTGCTCAGATAGCATTAAAATGTTGTAGCAGGCCTAATGTAGGCATAAAATGATTAGAAGGGATATAACTCTTCTTTCTACTTCCTAGACCAAAAAGCAGTGCCTGGACACAAGGTCTGGCTCATCCTGCATAATAGGACTAAACAACCACAGTAGAGTGGCACTGCACTAAAAACTTAGATATTTCAAAACTAATGCTGAATTATTTGTAATTCCTGGGTTTAGGAGCTTGACTTGCTCACAGCTTGGAAGAGATGGTCAAAATTACTAGTACTGCCAGCTGCATGTTGCACGAGCATCTTTGGTCACATGTAAGAGATAGAGTAGGAGCCAATTGACAAGAGTTTTGACACTGAGAAGTCTTGGTCCATGTACATCTTCAGACTGGAAACAAAGGGCCCATTTTTGTGCTGCTGCACTGGCCATTTGCAGTGCTGACTAAAATGAGTTTTCCAGGCGGATTTGTGTACAAGAAAAGAATAAACAGCAGCTTGCAGAAACACAGGCATAATTATTCCAGCCACTCCTCAAGGTTCATCTGAGTTTTCTTCTCCAGCAGTTATTTCTACCCACGCTCTCCACAACTGAAAGAAATTTGTTTGGTTTGCTCAGCTCCATTTGTAAAGAGAAAAACACAGGAAAAGCCACATAAACAACATAAGCAACCCTGAAAAGCAGCACAAGACGTCTGAGCAAACTTCTAAAAGGTAACTCCAGAGGTCATGATGAATTTGCATCTAAAATGGATATTGAATACATTCCTTTTACAAAGTACTTACAGTGACTTACAGTACAACATATGCTATAATCTAAAGAGGTCTACAGAAACAGCAATCTAAGATGATGCAAAGAATGTTATACACACTGGAGAAATCACAAGTCCTAAGTATGTAAATAGCAGTTGTCAAACACTCAAGTTTAAAAAGGAAAAAGCATTAATACTTTGCTCTCAACCACTTCAGTTCTTACTCTTCAGAAAGCCCCTTATCAAAAAGGTAATGAATGTTCTGATATCATATCCAGTATTAAGTGTTTTTAAGAGAGGAGAATATGATTTATTGCTAGAAAATTGAAACAAAATGGAAAATATGTGGGGATGGAAAGTGTTTTTCTGAGGGCTATTCTCTTTCAAAATAAAATAAAGAGGCCAAGATATCTTAGGGTTTCTCTCATATAGTAAGTAGTCGTGGTTACAACATAATTCTCCTAATTTTGCCTGAGACTCCAAGTTTGAATGTACAACTCCATTTGAGACATCCAAGAGGGAGGGAGAGAAAAAACAAATCACGCAAGAAAACTTAAAACTAAAACGAACACCTAATCTCCCCTTTGTTCATGGATCCCGAACCTCGGCTGCAAACCCTCTTGCACATGGGGTAAAATACTCCGGATGCCTGCAAGGGCCACGCTCGCATTTTAACACGACCAACCTCCACGAAAGCGACCGCTGGTTGAAAAGTCCCGTCCGCTGTTTTTACCTCAGGAGTGCCCCCCGTGGACCGAGTTAAGGCAAACATGGAGTAGTTGTCCTTTCACCCGGGAATACTCGACACCCCCCAACCCTGCCCCCCGCCGCCCGTCCTGCCTTCACCCCGGCCCTTCCCGCACCGCGGGACAAGGAGCTCCGGGCTGCCCTTACCTGTGCCGCCTTCTCAGCCCCTTCCTCCGCCTCCCTTCGTCCCCCTCCTCCGCGGGGTTTCGCTGCCGGCCCGGGCAGCCCCTCTGCGCCGGGACTCTCCAGCTGCGGCCGCCGAGGGATGCGCTGCGGCCGCTCCAGATGTTTGCGGCACGGCCGCCCAGATGTTCCCCTAGCGGCCCCGCGGGGGGCGGGCGGTTTCCTCCCCGCCTGGCCGGGATGGACCCAGAGCTGAGCCAAATAAAAGGGGCTCAGGCAAAGCGAGGCTTCCGAGGGATCCGGCGCTGCCCACCCCTCCTCCTGCCCTGCTTTCCAGGAAAAGCGGGCAGGGCTGGCGAGGGGCTGGCGGTCGGGGGCAGTGGCCCCCACTAGCCCAGGCAGGAGAGGAAAAGTCGAGAGACTTTCTGACACATAAACCCTCCTTTGATAGCTTCATATAACAGAGGCCTTTTTTTATTTACACATACACGCACACAGACATCCGTGGTTTTCTCCATGAAAATGAGCACTCATGGCTGTACTGCCTATAATTTTGCAGGAATGTATGGCACAGCCCTGCATCCAAAAGAAGAATGTGTAAAAATAAAATTTAAAGGATGAAACCACGGTTTTATTTACAAATGTCATCCTCTAGTAAACGGTGTTAGTGACATTACTGGATCATTCACAGTGTAATGAAAGGCATCTTACGCTGCACCATCTCTGTTATGACAGCCAGCAGACAATACTGATGAGCATCTCAAATATGGAAAAATCCTCCTCTGAGGTATTTTCTAGGAAGTTATGATAACTGAGTTTTGAACCTCTGTTTAAACTACACCAGAAGCCTCCCTGAACTTTTCCACCCTTGTCAGCATCAAGGTCTTGTGTTGCCAATCTCCCCTATGTTTGCTGGAATAGCCAAGCCAAGATACAACTCTCCCCACTAGTTAGTCATAACTTGGATCAAATTCTGATCCACCCCCTTCAAGTCCCCTAATTTAAGATTTCTGCTTTTCATGATCCAAAGGCTTTCTTTCTTTGGGAAATTTGTGGATGAAATTAACTCCATATAAAGATTAAAACTTTTTCACTCTCACTTATCTTCTCAGACAGCTCCATCAATGCCTGCTCTTTAGTGTAAAGCAACACTTTCACTATCAGATAAATAACACTCCAGCAAATACCCCTCAGCATCTGGCAAGCAGATGCCTTTGCAGGTTGGGTGATGTAATGAGTACAGAGAAAAAGGTGATGACTGTTTTCCAGAAGGACCACCTCTCTGTAAACAGTGTTTCAGAAATTCACCCTCTATGGCAGGTGCTCCCATTTCCTGGTCTGAGTGACTTCTTTTGCAATTTTTGTAGCCAGCATAATGCATGTCACACCACGGCATTAATTCCTACATAATGGATATCCTGCTTTTGCAGAAGAGTTTTCAGCTAGACTGAGCCAAATCACTAAGTGATACTGACAAATGTGATAACCTCACATATTTACCACTGATTTGATATGTTTGTCTTGGCAGTGGAGGCAATCACATCCTGGGATTCCTTGTTTCCATCTGCACTTAAGATGGCTTAAAAGTCATTCCAAGTAACAATCAATGTTGCCAATGTAAAAAACTCCAATCAGCATCCCCCAAACCCTGAAGGAATTCTGCACATCTGTGAGGACCATTGCAGTGTGCAGTAAAGTAGCCCCAAAGAAGTGCACGCATAGAATATTCTATAAAACTATTTGGTGGGGACTACAGAAATAACAAAGTATCTCTTGCAGTTTTTTGCCTAAGGTCAACAAGAGGCCAATACTACTACCACATTCAGTCAAGTTCAGACCTTGCTTCATTTTCATCTTACTCTTTTTACCTTGTTCCAAAGTTAGTTAGGAAATTAACTCACCATACCTCTTTCAAACTTAGGACACTTGCTTGACACATGGGCAGGCAATTGAGCTCTTCTCTGGCTGGAGGAATAGAGCATCCAAACAGAGTGTTTGTTTGGTTGTTCACTGCTGAGCATTGCACCTGAAGTAAGTCATTAAAATATTTTTCCATGGCTAAGCCTAAATGCTGTGAGATGAATTTGCAAGTAGTGCTTGAACTGCTTTCCACAGGAGTTACCTGAATTAAACAGTACATGGTCAAATGTCTGGGGCTCCAACCCCCACAGGTCTATTACATTGCATTTAATAGGGTACCTAGCTCTTTTACTTCATTAGTTATCACAGATACCAGGCTCTGACAGCAATGTCTGTGCACTTCATCATTTGCCCACAGTCCCTATGCCTCGATCCAAATACTCATGAGCACATTTTAGACAAGTTAGAGCTCTACAGGTTTTAGTATTATTATAACACCCACAGTTTGGCTCAGATGGCAAGGTAGTACTTGGGGGTAGGTGAGCTAGTTTAAGCCTAGGCACTTGGGGAAATGGTGCTTTATGTAACCATTTTCTGAGTAAAAACTGAAGTGAAATGTTGATCTACTCCCCTGGACATTGAAGGTTTGTTGTTTGTAGGGATCTTTGTAGCACCACATCTAATTTAGAGCTGAAAGAGTGAAGACCATCCCACTGTAAGAGAAGAGAAGGTTTGGGACCCTTTGATGAAGCTGAATAGCCACAAGTCTATAGGACCTGATGACATGCACCCCAGGGTCCTGAGGGAACTGCTTGATGTTGCCAAGCCACTCTCCATCCTGTTTGAAAAGTCATGGCAGTCAGACGAAGTTCCCAGTGACTGCAAAAGGGGAGACATTGGTCCCATTTTTAAAAAGAGGAGAATGGAAGATCTGAGGAACTACAGCGCAGTGAACCTCACCTCTGTGCATGGGAAGATCATGGAGTGGATTCTCATAGAAGATGTGCTAAGGCACCTAAAAGATGAGGAGGTAGATCGGAGGCAGCCAGCACAGCTTAACTAAGGGCAAGTTGTGCCTGACCAGCCTGGAGGCCTTGTATGATGGAGTGATGGCAATGGCTGATGAGAGAGTGACAGGTGTCATCTCTCTAGACTTCTGTAAGGCCTTCAATATGGTCTCATACATGACATCCTTATCTCCAAATTGGAGACACATGGATTTGATGGTTGGACTATTTAGTGGATAAGGCACTGGCTGGATGAACACAGCTAGAGACTTGTGGTCAATGGCTTTATGACCAGATTGAGGCTGGTGACAAGTGGTGGCCCTTGGGGCTCTTGGGACCTGTGCTCTTCTGTGTCTTCATCAATAACACAGTGAGATCGAGTGCACCTCCAGCAAGTTTGCAGAGGACACGAAGCTGAATGGTGCAGTTAGCACAACTGAAGAACAGGATGCCATCCAGAGGGACCTGGACAACCTTGAGAAGTGGGCCCACAAGAACCTCATGAGGTTTAACAAGGCCAAGCACAGGGTGCTGCACCTGGGTCAGGGCAATCCCAGACATAAGTACAGACTGGGAAAAAAACTTGTTGAGAGCAGCCCTGTGGAGAAGGACTTGGGTGTTCTTGTGGAAGAAAAGCTGGACATGAGCCAACAGTGTTTGCTTACAGCCCAGAAGGCCAAACACATCCCAGGCTGCATCAAGAGAGGGGTGGGCAGCAGGTCGAGGGAGGTGATTCTCCCCCTCCACTCTGCCCTCATGAGACCCCACCTGGAGTACTGCACCCAGATCTGAGGTCCGCAGCACAGGAAAGGCATGGACCTGTTAGAGAGGGTCCAGAGGAGTGCTATAAAGATGATCTGAAGGATGGAGCACCTCTCCTATGAAGACAGGCTGTGAGAGCTGGGTTGTTCAGCCTGGAAAAGAGAAGGGTCCAGGGAGACCTTATAGCACCTTCCAGTACCTAAAGGGGGCTTAGAAAAAGAAAGAAGGACTTTTTGTACAGGCAGGCAGTAACAGGACAAAGACCAGTGGTTTTAAACTGAAAGAAGGCAGGTTTTGATTACATATTAGGAAGAAATTCATTACTCATAGGGTGCTGAAACATTGGAACAGGTTGGCCAGAGAGGCTGTGGATGCCCCATCCCTGCAAGTGTTCAAGGGCAGGTTGGATGGTGCCCTGGCCAACCTAATCTAGTGAGTGGCATCCCTGCCCATGGCAAGGGGGCCTGGACTAGATGATTTTTAAGGTTCCTTTCAACCTAAACCATTCTATTATTCCATTAAATGTATCATAGAAGTGTGGCTGACACTCATAAAAATTGCTTTCCGGACACAGTGCCCAGAAAGTTAAACAAATAATTCTGGCCTTCCAAAGTTCATGCAGCAGTTGAATAAGGATCAAATACATGCATTGGCTACAACTTAAGGAAAAACAAACATTAACATTCTGTTTTTAATATAACTTGTAACACCAAAATAAATAAAAAGTGAATACAAACAAACACCTTATGCCAGTCCATTTTTTGGAGTGCTATTAGGAATATTTGCTCTTGAGTGGATTTAGAAGAGACAAGCTTTAATCTGTAAAGTTTTAAAATGCTTTTAGGCCTAATCCTGTCATTAGGGGGAAAAAAGTAGCTACATTATACATGACATTTTAAATTTCATTAATATTAATAATTATTAACTGTGTTGTTGTTTGAAGTACTTTTGCTTTCTGTTTTTTACAAGTAGCCTCTAAGACCTTTGTAAGAAACTTTCAAAAAGAGACCTTTTTTAAAGTTTATATTCTCTTCATGCAATTTGTCAAGCTGGGTCCTAGCATATAAAAATGTATCCCCCCCTTATGAAAGTCTTTCATCTAGAAGAACATTAAAAAGCAATCATGGAGATAAAAAAGTCAGAAGAGCTCAGCGTACTGCTATCTACATTAACAGAGGAACTACAGTGACTGCAGGAGCATTACCTGAAATGATCTATAATTCACAGGTAATTGGCTATGTTTCAGGTTGATCAGAGTCCTTTGAACTAATCTAACAACTTGGCATAGGGAATCTAGTGTAATAAAGCTGGAAATGTCAGGAGTATTAACAGTAAGAATTTTCTCCCCCGACTTCTCTATTCCTGTATTAGGATGATGAAGAACAGAGAAATCTGGGAAAAGCAGAAGTACTAGGAAAAAATAGTTTGCAGATCCTAAATGTTTTTCTTCTCAGAATTTCAGTACTTGAAATAAATGTATGTCTTGACACTGAGAGTGATGCAGGTGAGGTTGTCTTCAGTACTGATCTGCTTTTGTATATGTGTTAAACTATGACAAGTACAAACATGTATAAAAAAAGATGATCCCTGTCCCAATATTGCTGATTAAGAAACTTTGATTTTTCTCATCTCATTGTGTATCAGCAGAATGAGAGCAAAAGTTATTTTAAAGCTGCAAATGTCAACACAGAAAATCATCTCTGGGAATGTGGAAAGACATTTCTTTTTCCTATGTTTCAGCTCGTGAAGAAAGTCTCATATTAGAAAGTGAGAGAATATTCACTCTGGGGAAAATGCCGTGTATTCATCTGGTGAAGGATGATCAACAATAGACTAGTCAAACAAGTGTACAAAGTCAGGTGGTGGAGAGCTCATCTGGTGTACTCACTTTGGGTCAAATATCAAGCCAAGTCCTAGTTTATCAGTAGTTCCAGAAACTGGGACATGGAAACCTAAGGCAAAGGACTGTGGGAAAACAAGGAGTAATCTGCTAGCTGAGGAAAGAAACAGCAACTGAAAGAACTAGAAACTCTTCCTGACTCCATCAAGTTCCTTCTAGATGAGATAACTGCATGTCTGTGTTTGGCTGATGGTTTCTTATTTTGAGGCACCTGGAAGGAGACATTTAGGGTATCGATTTAGAGAAGCACCAAGCACTCGGAACAGCAAATGAAGTCTGCTGGAGCAGTTAGTTAAATCATGGAGTATTCTGAATGAATGCCGGGGCCAACCAAGTGTTCAAAAAAAGTGCAGCAAATCATAATAAAAAGGTCCCAGTTGCCTGGAAATAGTATCTTCTCACCTTTTACACACACTGTGATGATAAACATTCAGAGGCTACAAAAAGCCACCCCAGAAAACCTCATAAAGAAACTGGCAGCTCTGAATTTAGCGCACTCTCTGTTTTGCACAGTGATAAATGGGACTCTTAGTCCCACACTGAGTCCAGGAAATGCAGAGATCATCTTCATTCCCAGACTCTGTCCTGCATGTCCACTAAATGAGGCACTAGTCCTGTGGGAAAAATAGTATGCAGCCAAACAATTAAATCATGTCACATAATACACTTTGTGTGGGGGAAGGGAAGAGGGGGCTGAACTATGCTTCCAAAGGCAGCATTAGGTCTGGATTTGTCCAGCTTTTGAGTGTTTAACTTTGTAAATCTAATGGTGTTCTTTCAACATTTTTTTTCTTTTTTTTTATGTTGCAGTTTTGTCTTCCTCATTGTTTTGTTAAGTTTTGTTCTCTCAGTCTTTCTGACTCGCTGCAGTTCTGCACGTACCTTGGGTGAGTCAGGAGAGCTGGCTGGGGGAGGACATCAGGGTGAATAACCCTCTGGACAGAGACACAAGACAGAAAGAACAAGATAGGAAAACTGGCCACTTAAGAAATAATATGAAAAGCATCAGCTGTAGCACAACCTAGGGAGAAAGAGGGAAAAGTGCTTTTCAAGGGAAGAGGGGAACTGAGAGCAGGAGCACAGCTATGGGAATGAGCAATGGGGAAGTCATAAATCTGGTGTCACTGCAAGGGCGTTGCCTCCTGTGACCCTTTTCCCTTGGCTCTCCTGCAGCATGGCAGGTTAATGTCCTCCTGCTTGCCATGCAAAGCAGACGCATGTGATTTTTGTTGTACTGGTCTTTGTCCTGTGGAACACCAGGGCCAGAAAATCTCTGATGCAAAAGAAGATCCACTAATACACACATTTATCACACACATGAAAGAGAAAGGGCAGTAATAAAAAAGGAGCCCATCCAAGTCACAAAAGTCTCTGTGGCCAGGTGCAATATTCCCTGGAGACACTTTCCCCTTGCTCACTGTCTTCCTAACCAGCTCCATACAGCTTTAGCCACACGTCCCATCTCCTTTGGTCTTCCACCTGGCTGTTGCTTAGTGAAACTTTGCCCTCCCAAAACATCTGAATTTACAGAACCCCCACCTCAGGTCCTTGCCATCAACCCAAAACACATCCCACAAACCATCTCTCTCCCAAAGGCAGCTCTGGAGTCTCTCCACCACTGCCTTCCCCAGGGATGCTCTAATCAGACAGTCCCATGAAGAAGTCCAGCCTGAGCTCCTCATCCCTGGTGTTGCCAGTCCTGTTCCCCAGCCAGGCACCAAGTCTCAGCTGCAGTGGTGCCTCAGCACTAAATCACTTGGCTCTTCCTCTCCTGTGCTTTAATGCAAAAAGATACCTGGCACTGCCAGGGTAGACAGGGCCACTTCCACATTGCTGACTCCCACACGATCACACCTTGTCACGTGGTTTCCCATAACATTGAAATGTCCATCAAAATGTCCACCCGTTTGCACAGACACCTCATCTACACAGGCACACATGAACATGAGTTTGAGCTCACAGAGTGATGTTGAATGTAATGGGGTCACAGGCAGTCAGGGAAGCAGCTTTGTAGGAAAAGGCTGTCGTTAGGAAGCTGGGAATTGTCAGGGAGAAGGCTTTTTCTAAGGTAGAAAACTGAGGGAAAGCAGACAAACCCAGGGGCAGCTTGAAAAGTAATAGTTTGTGGCCAGACAGGGCAAGTGGTGGACAGAAATCCACAGTACAGCACACCTGTCCTGGAAGATGCAGACGTACAAATGTCTAATTGTCAGAAAATGTCTCTGTGAGTGTATATATTTAAATATATGCGTATGTATATTCATACAGTGTATATATTTTATATAAATAAAATGTTATTTTGTACATTGGTGAACAGGCACAATAAAAATGAAGTTTCCAAATAATTTAGTAGGTCAGTGATTAGTGTAAAAGGGACAGAGGGTCAGGTTTGATTCTGGGTCTCCCGCTGAAGGTCCCAGCCAAAACATCCTCAGTGTTCTGATGTTCCTGTGACTTACTTGGATTGTTTTATGAATTTCAGTTGTTTCACCTTCTTTTTGATTCTGAACAAATGCATGTATTTATTTGACAGGATATATGAACTGCCAATGTGTCCATTTGTGCTTCATTTCACAAGCATGAGTAACTCCCCCTTCAGTCAGCATATTTGTATGTATCTGGAGAATGAAGTTCAATATGGCTTTATGTCACCAGATTTCCTCTGAAATAATAGTGAGAAGCCCAGGACTGTAACTTACATTAACGGTACAAAGAAGCTGAGTGGTTTAAGACTCCTGCTGCTCCCCAGGTGCTGATTTCTGTCCCACTGTTGGATGTCCCCGCACAGCAAGGCTGCCCAACAGGAATGCATGCCTGCACTTTGTCACTGCAGTTCACAGCCCAGCAAAGCAGCACAAACCTCCCCACACGGGTCAGAGGCTGAACTAGACCAGCTGAAATGCAGGTGGATGTGCCACTCGGCTCACTTTGCTCTTGTAGAAGAGAGGTTGCAATTGATGAACAGAGATGTTTTGAAATGTCTTATAAACTATAGCCTCTTTTGAGCTATGTTGCATATGAAAAGTACTTGTGTTGCTTATAGGAATAAAAATGCTATTGCTTTTTTTCACTGAGAAACTTCTGGCATCACATATAATTATTCTGCCAGAATAAACATGGGGCAAGAAATGTATTATCTTTCCTATAGAAAGGATTTGGCAAGAGCTTCCCCAAATCTCTTGCACATTTAACATTGAAAATAAGGAAAGCAAGACTGAGCACCAGGAGCTGCAAATCCTATGGTAATGATATAGTGACAATAGGCAAGTACCTGAAGAAAGTTTCAGAGAGGTGTAGGTGGACAATCCGCCTTGGTTTCTGGGGGCAAAATGGAAGCTGATGAACCTCAGGGCTGCCACAGAGGTGAAGCAAAGCTTGGCTGGGTGGAGGAGCAGCTCCCTGGGCAGTAGCTGGGCGAGCTGCCTGTGATGTTGGTCTCCTGTTGACCCCAAGGAAAGCAGCAGCTGTGGGGACCTCCATCCCTCCACAGGAATGGTGCTCATCCTTTCCCACCAGGGTGGGCATTCAGTGTGCATGGGGGCTGGGGCATCCAGAGCTGCACCAGCAGCTCTCCAACAGGTTAAAGGAGGGGAGTGTGGACTGTATGTGCCCTAGAAATGGAGGGCAGAGGAGTAGGACAGTTTGGGAAACACCTGCAGCAAGGAGCTGCCGATTAGTGATTCAACAATATGGGATCTCCAGAGCTGAATCAAGGTTTTCTGCTGACCACGGTGTACATACTGCATTCTCTAATACCAGACTAAGCTCTGCCATGGGTTTCAGTGTTTCCTTCATATTAAAAAAAAAGTCATATATGAACAACACAGGGCAAAATTTGACCATACAGACCTGTGCTCTTCATTATGGTTGTCTCCTGCTGGCACTGTAATTAGTTTTAGTCTCACACTCGTGCTTGCAGTGGACTATAGTGCATGTTCTCACTTGGTATGGACAGACTCCCTCTGCTGGAAAATGGCTATAAAGGTTGCCTAGTCATTTAATAATCCTAAGAGAAATAACTTGTAAACAATTTATTTTGTAGCAAATGTGTAATTTTTATTTACACTGTCCAAGGAATTGTCAAAATATTTTGACTTCTTTCCTAACTCCTGGGAAGAAGCTGGGAGTTTTTATCTTCAAAGTTCATCTCTGAACTGTATAAAAAAACACATCACTTACACTAACCTCATATTGCATTAATCCACTGAGTAAAGTTTTGATTTCTTTCTTCTTCTGTAACTAGAATCAATCTTTGAAGAGTTCCCCTCTGTAGTCCTAAAGGACCCTTTCTTCATGACTTCATCACGGATGAGAAGAACCTGTCACTGACTTTACAGAAGCACCTGGACAAGACATGTTGGACAGGTTCATTTCTTTGGCAGCCAGTTTTGAATACACTGTTAAAAGCAAGCGGAAAAGAGCAACAGCAAACAGGATTTTAATGGAGGAATCCCTGTTACTTCCCAGAAATTTTGAGAGGTGGAGCTGATATATTCCCTTCAGAAACTAAGATCCCTGGTCGAAAATATTTACTGAATCAATGATATTAAGGAAATGAGGATACTATTATTAGATGAAGTCCTGTTATCATCAAAATAATTTCATCAGGATCTAGATCAGACACAGATTTATTTTTTTCTAGAAGAATGTGATGTCCAGTGCTTTCTATTTTTCGTATTTGATACCAGTCAAAAGAGTCCTGAAATAAGGGTTTGGGTTTTAAAGTACAGCTAGCATAGGAGTTACGTCTGCTTCTCTCACTCCATTCCACCAATGTGTCTCTGATGCCACCTACAGAAACAACCTCCAAAGAGAGGAGTACTTAGTGCTTGGTCCCTTTTCTGAGATTGTCACTGGAGGCACCAACTACACCATTTATTTCATTTCTATAGAGATATCATGGAATCATAGAATGGTTTGAGTTGGAAGGGACCTGAAAAGACCATCTAGTTCCAAGCCCTCTGACATGGGCGGGGAACTTTCTACTGGACCAAGTTACTCAGGGTCCCATCCAGCCTGACCTTGAACACTTCCAGGCATGGGGAGTCCACAGCCTCTCTAGGCAACCTGTTCCAGTGCCTCACCACCCTAAAGTGAAGAATTTTTCCCTAATGGGTAATATAATTCTACTCCTCTTCAACTTACGACCATTCCCCCTTGTCCTATCACCCCATGCCTTTGTGAAAAGTCCCTCTCCAGTTCTCTTGCAAGCCCCTTTAGGTACTGGAAGGTGCTCTAAGGTCTCCCCTTCTCTTCTCCATCCTGAACAACCCTGCTCTCTCAGCTTGTCTTTGTAGGAGAGGTGCTCCAGCCCTGAGATCAACTTAGTGGCTCACCTCTAGACTCATTTCAACAGGTTAACATCTTTCTTGTGTTGGGGATCCCAGAGCTGGACATAGCACATCAATTACCTGGGAATTAGGAGCACTGCTTGCTCCTTCTCTGCAGCACCAGCTCTGAACCACAGACATTGAAACTCCCAGCTGCTTGCAGCTCCTTTAGAACATCCGTGTCCTTCTCTTCCACTAATACAGTTATTTAAAGAATGACACACTGTGGCTGCAGCAGCTCCAGTGTGGCCTATAATCTTCATCTTTGGTCTTTCCATCAGTGCAAAACTGTTAAAAACCATTCAAGATGATATTGAGGGGTTTCCCACCATCTAGGTAGCATCTGGTAATACAGTATTACTGCAACAACTTCAACACACAGGCGTATCACCTTTCAGTCACCAGCAGTGAAGGTTTAGTCACGGTCTGGAGAATTTGGTACATGAACTCCCTCCTCTACTCTCTGCATAGCTAGTAACAGAAAGTAAGGCCCTGGGAGTTTGTCATGATACCTCTGTGAAAGCTGTGCATGCAGTGAAGTTCTGTGCTGCTGCCAGTCCCCAGGTCATCATGACAAATTGCACATAGATCCAAATCTTCTTTCTTCCAGTGAAAGGAAATTTTTATCAGTCTTAAATGTTCTCAGCTCAGAATTGCTTTGGATTAGGTAATCAAATTGAAATGAGTACCCTGAATGTTGGTTGATGCCCATTGACCAGTTGAGACCTGGATTATGCTATTGTGAGAATACCTTTGTTGCATGCAAAGGGCATTAAAGGAATGGAATATCTATTGTCTGAAGTAGCCTCGTTTCCAGTCTGAGGACTTTCTGTATGGACTTTGTTGGCTTGTTGATGTAGATTCATGTATAAATATCACAAGTTGGCGGGTCTTCTCAATATACCAAAACTCTGTCAGTCTAGAAATTGCATGAACTGAAGCATATTGACAAATGTATGAGAAGGACAAGAATGCCTCAAATAAGACAGAATATTAGTCTTTGATGTCTTGTATCACCTTTTTCTCTTATTTTCTGACTGGCTTAGAGACAAGACAGAGCTGAAAGAAGTTAACTTTTTCCAAAGAACAGTGGAGGCAGGGCTAGGATTCAGAGGGATCCTCCTAATAGGAGGCATATCATCTGTCAAGCCAATCTAAAATGTTTTCTGTGATGAGAGTGTTTCTTTCCACCTTTGTACACACACAGTTACCTAAAGCTCTGGCACAATAACTGCAGGCAGGGCATTATCTATGAAATTTTTTGAATTTCAATGTTCATTTCTCTTATTGATTGACTAGATTTTGGCTGCAATATCTTTCTGGACATATTTCAAGACCTGTTTCTTTTCAATGGTTTTGGCAGATGGCTGTATAAATTCCAAATCCCATGATTATGATTCATTTCTGTGTGAATAATTTTGGATATCAAGCTTGATTATATCTCTGTGTGATTTTACCTATTCATGTGTACACTGAGTGCATTCAGAGCCAGGGCTGTGCTTACCCAAATACCTTTTTCTGTGCTAAAAAGGAAGAAACTACAGATGAACATTTTCTTTTTTTTTAATATTTAATATTTTGTTTCTTTTTTAATGGGTTTTATATTCTACTTAAGTTATATGTCATGGTTGCTTATTTATGTATTTAAATATTTCCTAATTTTTTTCCCAGAAAGGATTGTTGCGAGCATGTATAAATATAGCTATTGCTTCATTTTGCTTTTGTGGGGTCTGGCATTTCACATACTAATGCATGATAAGTTAAGAAGTACTCAAACTGTAATTCATCCTCAAAACCATGCTGCAATTAAACAATACCTGAGAAGCACACAAGCATAAATATTTTGCTTTGGGAATTCCCACCTAAAAGATCATGTAAACACAATTGATTTCCTCTTCTTACCCCTCTCAGAAAATGCTGGAGTATAACTCTATCTTGCTCTTGAAATGATTGTATGTACCCACACCTTGACTTCCCACAAGAGCACTTTCAAGTTAGCCTGAAGTGCTGGGAAGGATCCACAGGGATGAACATTTTACCAGACCGTGGTCTTCCACTAGTGAGACACTAGTGAGACATGGCAAGTTTAAAATGTCCTTCATGAGCATTTTCTTTTCATCAGGTGTGCTGTACAACCAGCACGTTAGTCTGACTAACACAAGAAAATTCTGCTGGAGCCTGTTGAGTTAACCTGTCTGTAAAACAGCAGGAGGTGGCTGATGGCCTGAAATGCAGGCAAAGCTGATGCAGCCATGGCATTCAGCTCTCACAAGATGGAAGGGCAGGCTGCTACATGAAGGGATGCATGTGAGAGGTTTTATCTGAGTGACTCAGATATAGCTGGCCATGTTCCTTTCTATCCAAGCCTGTTGTAATGCAGTCTTCAAATTAAGGTTATAAAAGGAAAGTCATCTGCATGTACGTTTTGGCTGGCAGAAGAATGTAATGAAAAATTCAGTCTGGACTGGGGAGAACAGGAACTGAGCATAGGAACTTTTTCCCATCAGATTTATTAGTTTATAATACAAGTTAACAGGCAAGAAGACATTTACAAGCATCAGCAAGGATTCAATTGCTTTCTTATAAATTCCCCAAAGCCCTACTTTAAAAAAACAAAACCAAAACAAAACACAATCCTTTAAGTGTTACAAAGTTTTATGGATGCCCTAAGCTTTTAAAAGGTTGAACATTCAAAATTAAGGCTCTAAGGTAAAATAGTAAGATCTTTGTTAATTACAGAAAATCACAGGAAGAATATCCATCAGACTTTGACTTTTGCTCATGACTTCATTAATCTTCACTCTTCTCTAAGTATATTATCCAAAGCAGGCTTTCTCCATACTAGGCCTGGGGAGATTGTTCCCAATGAGGACAGGGTTGTCTCTACAGAGAACACTTGCATGTTGAAGAAAGGGGAGGATTGGGGGATTACGGGGAAGTGTATGTGTTTGTGAGCATGTGGAGATGAGATTTACACCTGTGTTCAGGAAATCTTCAGCCAGAGGAGCAGAATTTTCTGAAGTCCAGCTTTTCATAGAATGTGCCAGTTCCCACTGCCTTGCTTCAGCCCAAGTTCTAGAAAAGGGAAAAGGAAAAAGGGTTGCAATGCCTCAGCAATCCCTTGAAGAGATTATATGGAAGTATGAGAGATGGAATATTTCTGGTTTTACTGGAGAACTTTCAGCAAAGCTCAAATTTTGATGAGGCAAAAGTAGAAATGCAGCAAAAGGTGTTGGTAGCTGCAGGGAAGGGCTACAAAGTATTATATGGAGAGAGGGAAGGCCACAAAAGAAGCAAGGTGAATGAAGTTAAAGCTGGGAGAAAGAATTAGTTGTGTGACTGGGGAAATGGGACTGAGGACATGGGGGAGGGTTGGGGGATGCCAGAGAAACAAGAGTCATACTGCATAGCAATAGGGAAAGCAGAAAGAACTAAGACACCAAGGAGGTGTAGAAGAGAAAAAAATCCATCAATTTGGCGTTGAAAGACTGTCAAAGCAAAAAGAAATCTGTTTTCAAGACAAATCTAAGTGAACATAAGGGCCAGGAAGCAGTTGGCTGTTTATGTGTACTTTTTTCTTCCCAAACCTACCAATGAGCCTGTTTTTCATTAAAATAAAAACATAAGGCTTTGGATGACTTTGCATGGCTCTGTAACACATACATGGTGGCCTCCTCTTAAATAAACACATTCACCACTGTCCTGCCACAATGCTAAATTTGCCTGAAGCCCCCTTAGGGTGGTTAATTGCTAACTTGGATCATGCTACCAATACACTCCTATGACAAAGGTCAGATTCCTAATGACAAAAGTAAAGAAAAGAAGGTAGTAACATGGTGTCAATGATGCAGTTGAATTTTACTTTCCTTTTACAGCTTAGGGTTTATTCTAGGTATCAAGTCTCTTCTAGTCAAAACAAAACAAGAATGCTCCCTCTGCTCTTCAGGGGGACTGCTAAAATTGATTACCTCAATGCATTCTAGCTGCCTGTGTATAAATGTCCTTTCTGAATGCTTGCTTGTGATGGAAACTGTTCATTGTGTTCTGCAGGTACTTCTGAACCTTCAGCTTCTTCCCGCTCTCTCCTTGGCTCTGATTTGTCTTCCATTCTCGTACGAGACTTGCTTTTTCTCAAATGCAATCTTTCTCTTTCTCGTCTCTCCTTCACGCCTTCAGGTTGCTAAAAGGCAGGAAAAAAATAGCCAGGAATTAAAAGTGTCTTCTACATGAACAAAAAATCTAAGCTCATTATTTTATTTCACTAGTATAACAAAATATTCCAATGACCTGCCTCAGCATGATCAGCTCTGCTCTGATGGGCTCAAATTTAAGGCCCAAGCCAGTCACCCTAAAATTCAGCAAGAAGGAACAAACATGCTTTGACTATACTCTGTGTATGATGGAAGGATCACCTGCCCAGCTGACTTTGAGTGGCGGAGCAGACAGGAGGCAAAGACAGATTTCAACCCAGACTCTACGTTTTTGTCCTTTCACATGATCCATTTTTATGTGCCTGAAGGCTGTTCAGTGCTAGCCACAAAGACCTTCCTGAAAACAAATGCTGAAGGTCATGAAGTGTTCTCAAAGACAAGTTTATAAGAGAAAACCAATATGCCAGCAAGGACCTGAATTACCTTTCCCACACTTTTCACCTGTGTGATCATGGTGGTTCGAATTGCACCCACACAGCTCTGAATGCAAAAAGATTGGAGGCAAATTTAACCCCAAATTTCCTTTCAAATCTCCAACACCTATTGCTCAGTTCTTTGAGACACTCAAGTCCTTCACATCTCCCAAACTTCAGTGGTGACTGCGGGAATAGCAAGTGGGTCTGTTTGAAAGATAGATTAAAATACAGCTTAGCACACCTCACTGCAAATTACAGAAGGGAACTGGAATGCATGTTTTAACTGGAACTGAAGCCATAATTAATAAATTATACTTACTGTACCTATCATGCAATTACTACACACTCACAGACTTTTCTAGCCATAGGCATTTTTGAGAAGTAAGAAATGACAAACCAGGCAATGTGAATTTCCAAATTAAATAAATTGAGTCGTTCCTAAAGGGGAAAAAGAAGATTAGAGAATGCACTTTAAATCTTAACAATGGCATAACAGTGCTGTCATCACCATAATTCTGCATATTTTTACAGGACTGGTCATGCAATGACTATAATTGGGAGGCTGATGATGTAATAATGATACTTATTGAAAAGAAACTTTTTTTTCTCTTTTGCCACAGAGAAGGTCTGCAAAAAATGGTGAAAATTACTTTTCCATACAAGCTGTCAGTGTCAACAAACTGAAAAAAAAAAGATACTTCCCTCTGTGGCTATTTGGTGCTGATGCCAAGTGGTATTCAAACACAGCTTTTTGAATGGGATGACAATTTGATAGTGTTCTTCTGATATGACAAGTGAGTTTGGATTTATTACCCTCCTTTCCATTGTATGAGACAGCAGATATTATGTATCATAATAATAAAAATCTGTTAGAATGTTATAGACAAAAGGTTGTTATTGGCTGTTTCATCAACAGAAATCATACAAAAAACGCTTATGGTTCAGGACAGAATGATGGGGGAAAGGTTGAAATGGGGTGAGAATCCCCTGCTGCTTGCATGCCTTACAGTGAAAATATGTTCAGGCACTTAGAGCAATAGTTGTTGCTGTAGCTGTGTGGTGACACTGCAGAAAGCAGATGGATGGACTCCCAAGGGTAAAAGAGAAGCCTCTAAACACTGCATTGTTTGGCAGTCTTACAGAAAACACTGTATAGGTTAAACCACATCAGCAGCAGTGAGAAAGTGAGCTGGGCCTTATGGCAAAAGTGAAGCAAACCTGGTTTTATATTGTCATGTTTTGTTGTCATAGCCATAGAAACCTCTGAAAACATTGCCACAGCCAGTGCGGTGTCTCATTTTGAGGATAAATATTTCTGAATAAGCCTAGATGGTAACACTACATCAAGAATCCTCACACTAATGATATAATTTAATACTGTTTGTGCTACTGTAGTAATTTGAGACCCCATAATAAGAGAAATTCTACTAATTCAAGTTCATTTCTGCACTTTCCCCAGCAAAGTCACAGCAATTACACAAAGGATAAAGCGGGCTCACTTTGTCTGGGCTTTTTCTTATGTAGTGATCTTAAGTTGGTTGTCACCTACCAAAGAAACTGAGCGCTTGCTTTTGAGATGCAGTTGCTTTCCAAAAGACTCTGCAAACTCCTGAATGGAATTTGATATTGTCTCTGGGCCTGAGCTTTCTGCTGAAGGTGTTCTGCTTGCCTTCCTGTGGCAGTGGCATTTGACATCTTGGTCTTCTTGAAATTCCTTGGAGCCCTTGAGATGTCCTGAAGATGAGCCTTTGGCAGAATCATGAAGTCGTGTTGCATGGAAGGAGGAAAGCTTGGCCTGAAAAACAAGAGGTCTTTGTTGAGTATTGAATATAAAAGCAGAGCACATACGGCAGACTTTTTTCTGCCAGAGACTTTCCAAACAATGGTGCAGAGCAAAGGACTTTGCCCAGAATCCTGTATCTTTTCTCTTATATGCAGAAGAATCACATTGCCAAAAACTTGCTTTCTGGAGGCAGCAGCAGCAGATTTTTTAATTATTCCTGTTTTTGAGTATCTAAGCTTTGGCACCCAAGTGAGCATTTCAAATGTAAAGTTGTTGGGTCTCCTTAGTGTTCACGGGCACTAAAAGGAACTGGAATCATTCATAACCTCAAAAACTCAGGTCTCACATCTGGCTGCAGTTTCTGGGCAGAGCTCTCAAAGACCTAGCCTTTTGTGGAGAGAGGAGTCAGATGCAGAGTTTGACCCGTGGGTGCTCCAAGTCTTATCCAATGTTTGAGTGTGACAGAGACCATTTCTAGCTCAGTTCTGTCCAATTTTCAGAATGGCCTATATGCAGACAAGAAGCTTTATTGCTCAGCTTTTAATTTTCTGCTGGTTTCTTGGGCACATTTGTCCTGAACTTATGAGGGAGCACTTTCAGGGCACATTCCTACCAGAGAAGTGGCAAAAAACAGACTTTCTACAACTACATTTGTCAGGCTGAAGTGGGGAAAGAGTAGATAGTTGTTTAGTTTCTGTGTGATTCAATTTTCCCAGGCCTGGAATGCAGATAAAAGCTATTGATCTGCATCAGTTGTGTTTAATTGAATGCCTGTAAAGGAGATTAAACCAATACAGAACTGCTGTGTCCTGCAGAGTCATGTATCAGTGGGTTTAGAAATAGACAGACCTGTAGATGGGATGGGTGGGAAGGACACTTACAGAGAGCATGGGATACCCCAAACCCTGCCAGCTGCTGATGCTTTTTCAGGATGAGTAGCTGAACACTGGGAAGATGCAGGTGGTGAAAACTGTGAGACACAGGATGTACTGAACATGACACTCCTGCAGGTGTCAGGTTAGGGCACTCCAGGCACCCAGCTGCTGCATAAATGTTTGAATGAGTACATGTTTTGGACATTATGAGGAATTTCTTCACAGAAAGGATGATTAGACATTGAAAAAGACTGCACAGGGAGGTGATGGAGTCACCACCCCTGTGGGTGTTTAGGGAACGACTGGATGCAGCACTTAGTAGCACAGTCTAGTTGTCATGGTGGTGTTTGGTCAAAGGTTGAATTTGATGATTTCAGGTGTCTTTTCCAACCTAATTAATTATGTGATTCTATGATTCTATCTTTTGTATAAGCCTGGCACTAAGCCTCCAACTATGAATTAACCGTGAGAAGCTCTGCTGCCTTCAAGGGAGTTGTGATTGTGTAAAATAATTGAAGGTCTCTCCTACAAATCCTGAAATGCACTCAGAGTAGGGTTTGTTGTGGAGGGGGGTGTGTGCATTGTTTGTTTTGGTTTATTAACAAATGGAGGAAAACTAAACCAAATTGACATAGTTGCCATCTGAAATATCTCCTGTACACAATTTCATTTACTCTGGCCCAGATGCTATTGTATATGTATAAGCATGACAAGGACCTTTCTCTGAAGAGGAGGGTGTGCATTCATATGATTGTGGTTATATCACATTAGACAGGCTTTATGAGAGATGATAAAAATAATAGATTTCACACCTGACAGAAGTACCTAATATTGAAGGGTTTTCAAAACATATGGTACTGGTTCAATTTTTTTTCCAGACATAAGCTTACTATGTCCAGTATTATGGACTGCCTCTGAGAGTAGTGTTAATGATTTCTGCCACACTATTTTTACTTTGGTTTCAAACCAATCAATACAGCTGTAAGTTCTATAAGGTCATATTGTATTGTTACTTTTAAAAGTGTGAAAGCAATCACATTGTGCTTGAGGGATAGGAGCACACATGCCATGGCGAGCTCAGCAAGCTAAATGTCTTCTGTGTCATTTTAATGGCATCAACATATATTGTTTCCTGGAAATAAAAATTGTATCAGAATAAAAATCACTGATCTTTTTTCTTAGAGGGTTTGGGGGAAAAAACCCCATAGGAGGACAGCTGAAATGGGGGATCATATTCCATCAATCCTGTTTTTCAGTGTTTATAAATGTTTTCTTTACTACGACATTGCTTTTTAATTTCACTTCAGATGGAATTATAGTTAAGCCCTTAATAAAAAGACTCCAGTTTAGCTACTGACATTGCAGCAATGTTCCAGAAAAGGGACAGGCTTTCCTCTGAAATGTCTATTTGCCTCAGTGGACTAAAGGTAAATACCTGTGCAATCATATTACTGTGACGGTGCCTTTTCATGGTACACACCAGCATAGCTCAGACAGCATGCTCAGGCTGTCAGCATGTTGCTGCCTTATGGACACAACCCTGCAGAAGACAAGAGCTCCACCACATCTCTTCAAGCATGAACATTTCATGGATTATATCTAGCACAGTACATTAGTCTTCTTTTATTTAAGACTGACTCTGTGAAGAACTGAAAGAGTCATAAAATGAAGTTCAGCAATGACTTTAGATAAAATCCAAGTGGTTTTCTTCTTGTTTCTTAGATTTAATTCCTGCATTAATACCTGTGTTTAATATCAAATTGAAGGCTCGGTACCACTGTATATAAGAAGGTATGAAGACTGCTTTCATCTATGCTTTGCCCTCCTGAAGTTTCAGCAGTTGCTGGCAACAGAGGATGCAGAGATTCCCTCTGTATCTGCAGTCCCAGGTGTGCACCCTCTGCTGTGGTCGTCCCTTGACAAAGTTCTCTGAGCACAGCCTCAATACCTGTTCTTGTTCTTGGCCCAGCAGCTGCCTCATGCTACGTCTGGTGACATTTCAGTGAACTCACCCTGGTCTCTGTCTCCTAGGATCTGACCTTAAGTAGTTCTTAAACTGGAGAAGTGAGGAGGAGGTGAATCAAGGGAAAAGACAGGGGAAGGAAGAACGTTAAATGCTCCACTGTATCAAAATGGGGATTTTTTTTTTGCCAGCGCTGGGAAAACCAGATGCACCAAGCAATCTCAGGGATTGTTTCTCACTCCTTTTAGTACTCCTTTTTTCTGCATTTGGGTAAAGGCCAGTCATGCTCAGTTTATCTATTTACAAAACAGCTAATCTTCTGCTAATTGCCCATCTAGAACACACAAAAAGTACACTAACAAAAGTACTTCACGAAATTGATGACAATTTAATTTGCCTAATCTCTTTCTCAATTTCTGTTGTAGACAAGCTGATTGCTTCCATCTTTTGAGCTTGATCTGAGGGCCTGCACAGCTGTCAGCAAGAAAATTAGTCTGCAGTGTGTCACCACTGAGTGTTCACTGTTTGTTGAAGTTTACCCAATGACTCCAATATTTTAGGGATATTTTGGAATACTGGACATTCAGATGCTGTCCCATGGCCTCCTTTCCTTCCAAAAAGTTTATAAACAAGCATATATTCCTTAAAAAGGTTTTGGTCTGGGCTCCAACTGATCACTAGTAACATTACAGTGGTAAATGTTCAGTCCAGCTTTAGTTTAAATTAAATGTTGGTAACTTCAACAGCAGTCAATTGTTCTGCTCCCATTCTCAGCTGCTCTTATCAGCTTTTCTTCCGTGAGCAGCAACTTCTATTTGAAGGTGGATACATGTGGAGAGTTGTAAAACTCCTATCAGCGCTCCTTTGCCTCCTATCTTTTCGCCACAACAAAATGTCTGGGAGGTAAGAACTGTCCTGAACTAGAATGATGTGGGATAACTAGAATGTGTCAAGGAAAGTCATAGCTGCAGGCTTCAAAAACGATACCACAGTTAATTTGTCTAAAGTTTGCCAGGGGAAAAGCTAAATAGAGATGGAAACCTGACTTAGCTCTCCCTAGGCAGTTTCCACGGTCAGTGTTGGCCCACAGCATCCTCTACAACTCTGACACTTTTCAGGAGAGGGGAGTTGCATGTTTTAGCCTGACTTGCCAGTGACCCAGTGAAGGATGAATATAATTTTGTGTTCCCCTTTGCAAAATGTGAACAACAATAGCAAAAGAATTTTGCAAAGCTCATCTCAGTAATATTTGTGAGGTATGTCAAGATGTTTGGGGGAAAAAAAAGAAAATTGTTGTTAGTTTGGGAGTTATTCTACAAAGCTTTATGCATATTTGGGGAGGGCTGCACCATGATAGGCCACAGAAGTTTATTATTGTGTTTGAGGTGAGTGCAGTGGCTTGAATGTCTTACTACAGCACAGGAAAAACTACAAAGACCAAGACACCAAATTGGAGCTGAAAGTGATTTCCAGCTTTACGCAAAAGCACCTTTTGAGCCATACTGTGAGCATTTTGCTCTGTAATACCCAGACACTCATGGTGCAGCTGCAGTTCATGCGGGCAGGACTGCACTACTGCTGATGCACCCTGTATCAGTCTTGGATATGAGACCAAGTGTGCTGGCAGTGCTGTTTTGACAGTGCCATCATATCTGCACAAGGAAATTTTGTCAACAGCTGTGTCAGAACCTGCTGACTTGATTTTCACCTGGGCAGTGGAGTTACCTTGATTTAAGGTGTTGAGACAGAAGAAAGGGTACAGACATCTGCTGTGGAGGTATTAATTTACAGAAGAGATGCTGTCTAATCTGTTATTATTCCTCCTGATTACTAGCACTGTTCTGATAAAATGAAGACAATATTTAAATAATAATAAAAGTGTTTTGACTCTTACTGTAGTTAACGTTTGTAATAATAAATCTTACAGTAGTTATAATCTGTAGTAACTTTAAAAAACACAAATCCACGTGCAACAGCAAGCTGTTGCTCTCAACAACCAGATGCTCTTTCTAAAGGTATTTCTAAGGCATCATTAGTGCCTATTTGTTTAATTTCCAGCTTTTGTTAAGGGCAACATGTTTTAGTGCTCCTTACTACCAACTAGTCAACTTCCAAATGAAAAGTTTCATCTCAGAATTTACCCCTGAATCATAAAATTCCCAAACAAATTTTTCCCTCTCATTCACCCAATCAACTACTGGCACTGAGAAATAAAGCAGTTAAAATGTATATCTTCTATATAAAACTAGTGGAGCAAGACAAATTTGTGTGAAGCATTAATGCAAGAACCAGACATAATTAAGTGTACATGATAATCTTTGCTCATTGAAGAGTAATGTAAAAAAAATCAGTCTTTCTCCCAGCTAACTTAATCCAAATTCAAGGTATGGATTCAGGGACACAACTATAGCAAAGTATTTGAATGGCTATTAGCTAAATATTTAAATAGCTTTTGAGCAAACTGAATTTAAGAACAAGCTTCAAAGGAAATGTCTCTTCACACACAAATACAGACACAATATACAAGAATACAAAAGAAGATGTGTTCAGCACCTTGCTGAATGGAAAGTGATTTAAACTACATTCTTACACTTCAGTCTGTATTGAGGCCTATAGAAATCACATATGCATAAGTCTCTGAAGGAAAAAAATAATATACAGTAAAATTAATTTTTAAAACTCCATCAACACTAAAAAACATTATATTTCCAGCATTCTGATGGAATACATCAGCAAAGCTGTAGCTCAGAGTCTGTCCTGCAATCTGTGGCCAAGGTGAAATATAGCAGTAAATAACAAATGTGGCTGATCGGACCAGAAGTTATGACTGAAGGTGATCTCTGCAGCCTGTCCATGAATTCAGAGGAGGAGGAGGTGCTTTTGTTTTTTTAGCCAATTTTTTTGAAAATGAAAAGTACTACAGCTTAGAACATGGCAGTTCCAGTGAAGAACTTGCAAGGTGAAAACATAGCATGGCATAAAAAGAAATTTGAAAAAGATTAGCTGTTTCTCCCCAATATATTAGCATCGCTTTGTTGCAGTCAAAATGACCTAAGAATATAAGTAAAAAATGGTTTTAAGGAAATATAGTGTCTTTATTAAAACAACTAATATAGTTGGGAAAAAAGAGACAGGTTTGGACCACTATATTTTCTTCTAAAAGCTGACATAAAAGCAACAGTCTTTGAGTAAAGAGCAGATTATGAAAGCTGTTTTCAGTTTAACTTAATTTTCATAATCAGACAGTTGTGAGCTGCCTTAAAAACCTGATTCTGCATGAGCCCTGCCCCTTTCCAAACTATTTTGTTAGTTTAAACTAAATAAAGAATGTCCTTCTACCATAAAATCTTACTTCACAGTTCAATAAGCTTTGTTATGTGTTGTATTCTTGTTTTCAGTCAGATGTTTTAAACCAGGAGGGACCACATCCTCTGGCTTAAATTAGAAGTTACACCTGCAAACAGCTAAATCCCAGGGAGTAAAATTTTCTGGAGACAGTATAGTTGCAGAATTAGGTCCAAATCCTATTAATTTTACACGAGAACAGACTCATTAAAAACAGTCTTTCTGTATGCCAGTTGCAAAATGTTTTGATCTCTGCCAGGTCACATTGTGCAGACAGGAAGACACTGGAGTACATCATTAGGCAGCTGTTATGGGCTTCTCCTTACATTTCTGGTCCTGTCATCACTTGGAGTTTGCCAGTTTTCCTGTATTCTAAGACATCAGAGGCCTGACCCTGGCAGGCAGCTAAGTTCAGAAAGCAAGTAGCTGTTGCCAGTAGGAACAGAACTCACTGGGTAAGAGGTACCATACTCATCCTCATACATCTCTAGGGCCATGCTCCTGGGAAGGGAACTTACATTTTTGCACAAACCACTTATATTTTTGCACACACAGAGAAAACTGCACACAGCTCTTACCGGTAGGGATGCTCTCCTTTCATTACAGAATCGTGTCTGACGTTTCTTGTGGCCTCTACTGTCTTTCTCATTCTCATCGATTAAGTTGTGGCCCCAGAAGCTGCTCATCCATTTTGCAAAGAAGATATCATCATCCTCATCATATTCCATGTACAGATGCTCCAAACTTGGGGGTGGGTCTCCCAACCAGACAAGGAAAAGCAATGTCAAATTCCACCACCAAGCCAGTAGCTTTACACTGTTCTGCCAACAAGAGGAAGCAACGATGCAGTTTCAACCAGCCTTTCTGCACAAACCCGTCCCACTGCAGCCCTGGGCACTGTCTAAACATAAAGTCAATCCTTTCTCATTTCTTTTCAATGAGGTTTCTTTTAACCTTTCCATTGCAGTGCTGTCCAATATGACACTGCCGCAGGGGGCTGGTGGGAGGGGTGTTTGCTGCTCCCTGTGTGTTGCTGTTGAGTGCACCAGCTGTCAATACCAATGGAGAATTGCCCACAGTTACATGCCTGGGAGGTGCATACACAAACCCAAAGCAGGCTTGTAATTTTGAGAACCAGAACTGACATATTGATGTTGGTCAGAAACTGGCACGGCTGCTTGCAGAGACCTGTGGGAGGGAACACAAATGGCCAACTCTTCCCATATTGCCCTCCCTCCTGGCTTCTGTTGCCTCTCTTCCTCCTTCAGTATTTAGGAAATGTGGCCTGTCTAGGTAGGAGAAAGCAATTGCTTGTTCATTTTTGGGTTATGACAGGCAGTGTAAACTTAGGTCAGCTGCTTTTCACCAGAGTAATTTCATATGCCATAAAGGGTTATGAGAGGCACTGCCTCACTTGAATGCACATGGTGTAAAAATATGTCTGCTTCCTCCTCACCAGCCCTGGCTGTAACCCATAGAGGCCATATCTATCCCACAAACAGAATAAGGCCAGGGACTGTTCTCTGGCCCTGAGACCAAGTAGCTACACCAATTACGTGTACCCTACATGGCGTTTGTGCTGTGGGTCTCTTCAAGGCTGTATGCACTGCACTGTTGCTGTAATACTGTGTTTCAAGTTTTGTGTGTTTTTTGTTTTAAATTATCTGATATAACCCAAAACCTCTGTTGTGGCCCATAAGACTGTTGTTTGTATGGTATGAAACTGGAAGATGCCTTGTGACATGCCTTGGGACATGGCAGGAGGACAAAGAGGAGGGCTCTAAGGCTGTGGAGCCTGTTGGAGTAGTGTTGAAAGACTGCATAGGAGGAAGAACCCAAACCTAACTTCTTACTGGAAGCAGTCCTTGGTGTGTGCTACATGTTCTCCTGGTGCCTAGGCATTCCTGTGGAGACGCCAGTTGGCCTTGGCCAGAAGCATGCAAAAAAGCTTGCTGGTAATTTAGCATTACAGAGAATCAGTGGTCCAGCATTAAACCTTGCCTTTTCCCTGACCTATTTAGGAATACAGATGTAGTGACAAATTCCAATTTCATTCATGTGGGTGTAGGTGTGAGGTTTAACTACTGTGTAGAACTCTTAATTCTGAGTAATATGGGTAAAGGGACCAACTGGTCAAGCATGCCTATGTGTCTGAGTTTTACCTTGTCCAGGGTAGGCAGGACCATAACTAGCACAGGGGCCTGGACTACATGGGTGTGCAGATGGCATTACCTCAGCTGTTATATATTAGAACTCGGAGACACAACCAACCCGCAGCAGGATGCTTTCTTGGCAGAGGCATAGGCGGATAGGAGCAAGAGGGATACCTGAAAAACAGTACAATAAAGACACCTGAAACAATAAAAAGGATGCATAGGCTGATTCTTCAGGTGGGGAAGAACACTCCTGGCCATGTTCTGACAACCTGAATTCCACTTACATCCTTGAGGCCACCCATCTGTACAGGTAAGGTACATCTGAAGGGCTGCAGTAGCTCATAGGAAGCATCACGTGGGTGGAATTGAGGCTGTCCCAGTGGGAAGCTATTGACGTGTTGCATATGTTTTCTATTGTGTGGTTTGAATTTCTTCTTTTCTGACATGCAAGACAGAACTGCAAGCTGTTGTGTGGAACTGGAAATACTTCTGCCATGCCGAGACAGGTGACAGGGAGAGGTGGGAGAGAGGTTGTCCCACAGCTTTGTCAAAATAAGCTTATGTAAACAGTAATAATCCATAAATTAAAGGATAGATCTCAAGCTGTTTACTACCAGGCAGTGAGATATACTGACTCAGAGTGCAGCAGGACAAATTCTAGTTGGACTCCTGAAGTATTTGCTTAGCAATCTTACTGTTGTTTTTATTTTCAGTCCTTTTTTACTTCACTGCAATGTGTCTTCACACATAGTCCTTCCATTTCCCTGCCACCTACAATGAAACTTTTAGGCATGAGATGACTAGAGTTATCTGAGTATAAAAACATAGCAAAGATGACAGCTCTTCATCCTTAGCTGAGTGCTCCAGGGGAATAAGTGGAAGCAGAAACATAAGCTGCCCCTACGTACAGGTGAGGATGCTAAGTAGGCATAGCCACACACACATACAACATGTACAAAATGACAGTATTGCATATTAAATTATTTTTACGACAGACTCAATAACTTGAAGATGTCATTTGTAGCAAGGACTGCTTCAAAACACTCCAGCACTAAGTCCTAGAAACTTTAAATCAGCCATATTAGTTGAAACAGAAGCGCAGAATCACAGACTGGGTCAGGTTGGAAGGGACCACCCTGGGCCATCTAGTCCAACCTCCCTGCTCAGGCAGGGTCATCCCAGAGCACATGGCACAGGATTGTGTCCAGGTGGTTCTGGAATATCTCCAGTGAGGGAGACTCCACACCCTCTACCCGTTCCAGTCACCCCAGTCACAGTTCCTCACATTTGGGTGTAACTTCTGTGCATCAGTTTCTGCCTCTTGCCTCTTGTCCTGTCACTTGGCACCACCGAGAAGAGTTCCAACCTCTCAAAACCTTTTCTTTAAATATTTACACGCATTCATGAGGTCCCCTCTCAGCCATCTCCTGTCGAGGCTGAAAAGGCACAGCTCCCTCAGCCTTTCCTCGTAAGAGAGATGCTCCAGTCCCTTAATCGCCCTCTTTGCCCTCCACTGATCTGCTGCTGGATCCCCATGTCTCTCCTGCCCTGCAGAGGCCAGATGTGGACACAGCACTCCAGACATGGGATGCACTCAGGATGTG